>JAGKTI010011651.1:0-13341 GCA_018397915.1 Birgus latro | reverse complement strand
AGTATTTATATTTTTTCTTATTTACGGCATTTATTTAAGAGAGAGAGACAGAAAGAGAGAGAGACTAAAAAGCAGAATATCAGTGTACTATAGAGCACTGAAGAACATAAAAATCAAACGGTACTAGTAACCTACGTAATAGGATGGAACTAGGATATAAAATTCTTATTCAATAATTGGGTAAATTTACCATTATTTTCTTACTTTACTTCCTACTGTATAACAAATGAGGAAGATATCACTCTAAATAAAGTGCCATGCTATAATGCCACACAGGCCAGGTCAGCTGCTCTGAGCTAATCAGGTAAAACTTACTTTCAAGGCCTGCAGTGACTCGGCACTTCCTGGGTTTCTGCAGCACGCAATGACGGTTGTGCCTGAAACCGTTATACACACTGCATAACTAAAGATGAGCTAAACATGTATACAGTATGTCTTTCAGACACAAGGGGTTCCTCAGCTGAAAACTGGTTTGGAAGCAGCCAAACAAATACTGTACCTATAACTGGGACAATGGATAAGAATGGGATAAACAATATTCATTCACAAGATGTTAAAGCATCTGCAGCTTTAGCCAGTAACAAATACCATTTTTTTTTTTTATACCATAAATAATAAGCTTGAGCACTCTGGGGAATGTTGTTGCTGATGGCCAAGCAGGGAGGTGTGCTGTACAACAATATAGAGGTACACCTGAAATACAAAACTATCCATTACTTGTCAACACACTGGGAATATTAATGCCTACCCTAATAAGATGGCACTCATAATCTTAGTAACTTACAAGTACACCTACAGAGTGTATATTTTCATATCAAGGTTCAATTATAGTGTACTGTACACATAATCATATAATACAGTACATTTAAAATGACATGCATACATCACCATGTAAAAAATGGTTGCTGAGAAGTCAGGTTTTCATTCTTCGAAAGCTGGAATGCAACAAGTGTGATATTGAGTGGAGAGAGATACCATTACTGAGTAGGGACAACAATGCCTATTGTTGTTGTTGAGTAACCCAGGTCTGTCTGGTTAAGAAGACCCATCAACAACAGGCAAGCAACCACCCCTGCACAGCTGTCCCATGCAGTGAAATGATGTTCACCTGCCACAGCGAGATGCAGGGTAGAGTGTAGGGGTTTGGTTCCTTGATGGATACTACATTTACATCTCTTCCACCTATTTAACAAGGGCACCATAGCAGGCTCCATATCACCCCATTAATTGGTTATATGGTTACAGCTGCTTGTGTTGAGACTACCCTTCAGAAGATGAAACACTGGGCAACAGAAACACATATAAACAGAGAGACAGACAGACAGACTGACTGATAAACTGACAGATAAACAGAGACAGAATGGCAGACAGACTGAAAGACAGATAGGTTGATATAGACAGGCAGATAGAATGAGATAAACCAGCTGATACAGAAGGATGACTAGATAGAAAGACTGACAGATAAATGGAAGGATACAATGATGGAAAGCCTTATATAAAACATGGAAGGTTTACTGCAAAGAGTACTGGACCATCACCCCAACTGGCACTATAAACCACTAGACTACCAGGTGCTAAAACCATCATAACCTATATACCCAAGTACATACCTCGGTTGACCAGCATCTGACAGAACTGGAGACCGATCCCTCGGCTAGCTCCTTGTATCAGTGCAGTGGGCATACTGTAGTTTCTGGCTAGGTTTCCAGTGCTCTTGTCACTACTGTAAAGTTATCTTCCACACTCTGAAATTAAGGTAAACATTAAAACCTTTGAAATTCCTTGAACAAAGAGTATTACATGGAAGAAGTTACTAGGTTCATCATCAATTAATAATGCAAATAAAGCTTTTCAATTTACTTTATCCATCCTGATAGTTTTAATTGTTAACTAGCTCTTTTCAATAAATTCTTTTCTATTCAAAATCAATATTTTCCTGATGCTTTTCCAGTTCATTCTTTTTGCCTGTGCTCTTTCTTATATATTACATCTAAAGAGTTCTACTGAAATATGTCATGGGCCCACATGAAGTGAAGCATAAACAGGAGTATGTCCTTGTATTAAGTTGCCTTTTTTAAAGTTCTTTTATGTTATGGTATTACCAGTATGTCTCCAGTGAATTAAAGAAATATTGCCTGTTAAAGTTTCACTGTTACCTATACAGCTCATCAGTCAATTTTGTACAATTTATAATAGCAGCAGCACTGGATGAGCAGTCAGCATCACTGACTGTGGAGCTCCTGGTCTGATTGTGCCAGGGTTTGAATCCTAGTGTAGGCAGCTGGCATCACTCAACTCAGGTGTCCATCCACCATTTGTGGGTTTGTAGGTAAAGTAAGCACCTAGGGTAAAACCCAAGGGAGGTAACTATGGTAACCCTGGATAATGCAGTGGCCTTGTACTGCATAGCATTGGATGAATAACCTGCTACAGGCAAAGGCCTATGGTACAGATATGAGCACTATGGCCAAGTGCCTAATGGCATCTGTCCGCACTTTTACCATCACGTTGTATGTAAAAAGTTGTGAAATTTAAAAAACACCTTTACTTGTAATGAGAACTGCCTGTATCCACCTTACAAATACCTTAAGGAAATGACTCCTCAACACTCAGTAGGGAATGCATACCTTCAAGTTTGGTGGGGCTATTTATTTCTATGAAAGTTCAAACACAACTTGAAAAATTAATGTCCTTGGTCCAACCATGTACCATATGTATTATTTTATTAGCAACCAAGTAATCCCTCTATTACCCATACGACCATTACTTGGACCACCCAATAACCAGACGTTATGATGTGGCAGTTCTAAACCATTATTTGTACATTTTTCCATAATATCCAGACAAAATACCCAGCAGCGATGCTGTGTCTGGCTGGGTAGTTAACCAAACTTCTGCAAGAGACCCCCTCATTCGGTCTCATTTTTCACACAATGATTGTGTGGTAAACAGCTCCTCCCGGACAGTTTGCTACGGTAGTGCACATGGTGGCTTTTGTGGAAGTTTCCTACCTGCTTCAGGCCATACTATTCCTGCATGCCTCTTCCTAGGGTGTGTGCTGATAGCCCCCACCAGGGAAAAGGAAGAGGGTAGCACTGACTTTGGAGAAGAAGCAGATCCTGAGTAAGACTGATGCGGAATGGTCTACTTCCCACATCTTAAAGAAGTATGACCTGGCCTACTCAAGCCTACACGACATCAGGAGAGTCCGTGACAAACTCACCCAGTACACAGCAGACTTCGGTGAGAAGAACAGACGCAAAACTGAACGGAAGGCTATGAGCTTGCCCCAGTATGCTGAAGTCGACCATTCCACATTGATCTGGTACCGCCATTAACAGGCTGGAGGTGTGCTAGTGCAAGGCACTAAGCTGAAGGCCAGTGCCAAGATATTCGCCCACCTTCTCAACGTCCCAGACTTCAAAGCATCCGAAGGTTCATTGTTCAAGTCCAAGCTTCGACATGGCCTTTCAAACTGTAAGACCCATGGCAAAGCTTTGGATGCTAGTGAGGAGGGAATGGAGGAATATTGCCAGAATTTTTGGCCTGACTGAGAAGGGAGGCCTGGCTCTCAGTCAAGTCTTTAATGCTGACGAAACTGGCTTCTTCTACCGCTCATGCCCATAAACACCCTGGTAGATGAGAAGGAGAAGCATGTGCCTGGCCACAAGTTGTCCATACAATGGGTAACTGCTTTGTGCTGTGTTAATGTTAATGGGATGCACTGGATGAAGCCCATTACTGCGGTCGGGCAAAACAGCCTCGTTGCCTTCGTGGGCTAATGGATGTCCTTCCTGTTGTGTGATACCATTCTGTGAAGGCCTGGTTTACCTCAAAGATCTTCACAGATTGGTTCCACAGGCATTTTGTCAAGGAGGTCATCCATTATCAAATGGAGGAACTTGGAATCCCTCAAGACCAGGTAAAGGCTCTTCTTCTCCCGGACAATGCCCCTGCACAGCCCTCCAAGAAGGAATTGGCTGCAGATGACAGTCACATTAGGTGTATGTTTTTGTCACCTAATACCACTGCTCTGATTCAACCAATGGAAAAGGGTTTATCGTGGCCACAAAGAGGCTGTACCGACAGAGGTTCCTTGATGAGATGATGGTTGTTCTCAAGGACGAGGATGAGAAGAGTAAGGGGCTGGACACACGAGGGCAGAGGTCACTGGAAAACTTGTGGCACTACAACCTCAAGCCTGCAGTGTACAACTGGGCGAGTGCATGGAAGGAAGCCTTTGTGAAAACCCTTGAAAGTGGTTGGTCTAATCACCTTCAAGGACACGAGAGCAGACAAGACTTTCTGGGTTTTGACGTGAACGACTTCCACAGTCGCCTTCGTAACGCAGGCGAGGCTGTGGACGTTGATGACGTGCAAGAGTGGTTAGATGAGGATGGGGGCGATCCCAGCTTTCAGGTTATGTCTGACATTGAGATCGCCACTTCTGTTGCTGCTGCCCCACCAGAAGAGAGCAGCGAGGATGACGTGGTCGACGTGGACAACCCGGAGAACTGAAGTACTCTAGCCATCCCCCTCCTGAGCACATTCAGGGCACACCTCGAGCAGGTGCTTGAGTATGCCGAGCACCTGGATAGCGACAGAGAGATGGTGCCTCTTAGCCTTGTGGAGGATTTGCACTCTGTGTGGCAGAGTGTCATCCAAAGTCTGAATTGTCAATCCCACGGCCTGCCCATGATCAACTTCTTTTTCAGGCCTCTGACCCCCACCCAGTCCACCTCATTTCTGCCATCATCACAGCATCAAAGCAAACCTTCAACAACGGAACCTCAACATATCACGTTATCAGCCATTGTGTCTCCTCTGCACATGAGTTTGTGGCTATCTTCAGAGTCACCTGGAGTAGGTAGTCCATCATTACGTCCCACGGCTGCTCCCCTGGGCCGTCTGCCAGAGATCCTACTTGACTCCTACTCCAAGTAAGCTCATCAGACTATGCCACTGGACCACATGTAATGTACTGTGCACTGTAACAGCTTTACCAGCCACAGTACAACAGTCAGAATCAAGGAGCTAGCGGGTTATTCAGCTCGATGCCCAATGAGGAATCATGAGTGTTTACAATGATTTTATTCTAGCTTACTGTACTGTACCATGATTTTATTCTGTTTTACCATGATTTTATTCCACTTTACCATTATGGTTTGTGTGCCCACAGCATTTTTCTTGTGTAGCCGCTTTTCTCATAGTTTTTTTATGTTACTGCGGGGTATGGCCCTGCAGTGGTGATTGCTTGTCTGTGGTTAATGGGTCTGCTTGACAATGGTAATTGCTTGGCTGTGGTTTCTAGGTCTGCTTGACCAGATAGAGTAGTGTTAAACAACAGGAACAACTGTTGTATGATGTACTGTTGTGGCCTTTTACACTGGCTTCAAAGCTAGGTAATGTACAAATGGGGACCAGGAGAGAGAAGTCCATTATCCAGACTGAGCCATTATCCAGACATGCCTTTGGTTTTATTATATTCGATAATCATGGGATTACTACATTTGATGATTTTAGGCTATTTAAGCTTAGGAAACCTGAGGATGATGAGAATATTTTTCATTTTATTCTCTCTACTTTCCAACAATTTCATCCTGGGCAGGGAGAGAAATTGGGTTAAGAGATTAAAGGAAACTGTTGTTAAAATCATCACTACAAAATGTCTCTCCAGTGCTTAGCAAAACTCTCTAAAGACAACAAGAGTCTTATATGAAGGACATCAGAATTAGTGGTAAGTGGGGGCACTCACCATCCACACACTCGATGTAGAGCTGGTCTCAGGTGACTGCCCTTTCCTCTTTCCTTCCTTCCTATTCTTTCTTTCCTTCATTCTTTCCTTTCTTCTGTGTATGGATGATGCTACACTGAATGACAAGTCAAATGGATTCCTGTACACCAGAAAACCATTTACTATGCTGGGTGGTAACCATGTAAGCAAATTATGGTGCCTGGTGGTTTAGTGGGTAATTAAGGCACTCCAGTCGGATTGAGCCGGTGCGGGCTTCTATCCAAGAGGTGGTTAGGGTTTACTGCTCATGTGTACCACTCAAGGATGAGTGTGGCAGGTCACTCTCATCTTAAATGTTAGGACCAACTTGCCTAGCCCAGGGCTCCTACGCTCCACATGGGGCAACACAGGATTAAATGAAGATGATGATGGTGATGATGATGATGATGATGACATCAGAATGAAGGAATTATTCACTGACACACGTGGGAACTGAACCACAGCCACATGAGATCTAAATCTGGCATGTAAACAATGAGCCAGCAAACATAGTTAGCTCATTATATGTAGGCAATATGTTCCAAAATATCAATACTGTAATGTATTCTTCATACAACTTGCACTATACTGAGAGAATCTGGCAAATCACCTTTAAAGGACACATTGGAAAATTAATAAGCAGTGGTTGGTGAAGGCACCCATCATCAACCCATTTAGTGTAGCAGGACTCATTTTCAGGGTAACTCAACACTGAGTGGCAAGCCAAATGATTTCCTGTAAACCAGGAAATCATTTCATATGCTGGGTGGTAACTATGGCGAAAGCTTTGCCATTGCACTTGACATCTCAAAGGCTTTCGATCGAGTCTGGCATAAATCTTTAATTTCCAAACTGCCCTCCTACGGTTTCTATCCTTCTATCTGTGCCTTCATCTCTAGCTTCCTTTCTGGTCGTTCTATAGCTGCTGTTGTAGACGGCCATTGTTCCTCTCCTAGACCTATCAACAGTGGTGTTCCTCAGGGTTCTGTCCTATCACCTACTCTCTTCCTTTTATTCATCAATGACCTTCTAAGCTGTACATCTAACCCTATCCACTCATATGCTGATGATTCCACCCTTCACCTTTCCATTCGGTTCCCGCAACGTCCATCTCAGCAGTTACTTCAACAAAAAAGGGATGAGGCTATGGCACACCTAATGTCTGATTTGGCTCGTATCTCTGATTGGGGTAAAAATAATCTTGTTATTTTCAATGCATCAAAAACTCAGTTCTTACACATATCGACCCGACAAAATCTTCCTCAGGATTACCCACTAGTGTTTAATAATGAACAGTTATGTCCTGCATCATCCTTGAACATGCTTGGGGTTTCATTCTCTCAGGATTTGTCTTGGAAAGAACATATTACATCTCTTGTGAAATCTGCTTCCAAGAGATTAGGTGTGCTAAGCCAATTCCGTACTTTCTTTACCCCTGCACAGTTGTTGACCTTGTACACGGGTTTTATTCGCCCGTGTATGGAGTACAACTCTCATGTGTGGGGAGGCTCCCCACATGCAGCTCTTCTCAATAGGGTGGAGTCAAAGGCTTTTCGTCTCATTAACTCTCCTTCTCTTACTGATTCCCTTCAACCATTGTCTCTTCGCCGCAATGTTGCATCTTTATCTCTCTTCTATCGCTACTTCAATGGTCACTGTTCCTCTGAACTGTCTGCTTGCATCCCTCCACCTCTACGACGGGCACGTAGTACCCGTCTAGCAACAAACTCTCATCCCTTTTCTGTCCAACTCTCTAATGCAAGAGTTAACCGTTACTCCCAGTCTTTCATTTATGCAACTGGTCAACTCTGGAACTGTCTTCCTCTGTCTGTATTTCCTACTTCCTATGATCTCCAGTCTTTCAAACGCAGTGTGTCCAGGCATCTCGAATTGAACGGATCTTGAATTTGGCTCTCTTTTGTACTGTTTTTGCTTTTTCTTGGAAGGAACAGTATGCAGGCCCGTGGCCTTTGGTTCCTTCTTCCTTGCATAAAAAAAAAAAAAACATTAAACCAATCAACACGAGTTCAACAAGTGGATTGGCAGGTGGTTAATGCCCCTACCTGGAATACAACTATGGTAACTAAAAATACAAACAAGAAGCCTCAGACAAGGACTGACCAACGGATGATGACCATGGACCAAACAAAGGACATAGTACGGATGGCAACATGGAATGTAAGGGGTGTGAATGATATGGTGAAAGCAAGAGAGATTGTCCAGGTGCTTAAGAGTGCAAAAGTGGACAAATGTGGATTAAATGAGACTAAATGGAGAGGTGAGAATGTTAGAGAGTGGGAGTATGGATGGGGTATATGTGCAAAAGTAGGTGAGAATGATAGGAGTATGTATTGCTGTATGCAAGAGATGGAATGAGAATGCAAGACAGTATGGATCACATGGTCCAAGGATTGTGAGGGTAAGACTGTAGGTAGGAATACAAAGGTGGGCAATTGTGTGTATGTGTGTACTGTATATGTCAATGCAAGATCATGCAAGCAGAGCAAAAGAAGAGTTCTGGGCAAATGTGAAAGCATGCATAGGAAAGTTTGAAAGGAGTGAGAGAGCATTTCTGACTGGAGATACCAATGGAAAAGTAGGGAATGTGAAAGTGGATGGAGTTGTTGGTGAGTGGGGTGTGCCTGCAGAAGTGGATGAGAATGGCAGTGCTCTAGTGGATACTTGTGCAGGAGGTGGTTGGTGATAGCCAATACCCTTTTCAGGAACAAAATGATCCACAGGTATATGTGGTGAGTGATGAAAAGGGTGGGAGGTGAACTGAATGAATGGAAGGCAATGACTGATTAAGTGTGTGTGGATGATAAAATAAGAAAGTATGAAATGAATGCAAGAGCATAAAGAGGTTAGGGAAGTGGACTTTCGGACCACTACTTAGTGGTAGTGAAAGTCAAGATTCAAGTGCAATGGAGGAATAGGAGGAGGGAAGGACAGGAGGACATAGTCCATACAAGGAGGGTGAAAAGGTTGCAAGAGGATGGGCGGGGGGAAAAAAAGCAGAATATAGGAGAGAAGTGGAGGAATGATTCAGCAGATATGACTTAGAGCAGATGGGGGAGGTGGTAGAGGTGTGTGCAAGATATTTACAGAAGAAATGTGTGTGCATCATGTGAGGTGGAATGTGGGGTGAAGAGAAGACGAAAGGGGGGTGCAAGGAACAGCATGGTGGAATGAAGAGGTGAGAAAAGCTGTGGTGCAAAAGATGAATGCATATAGTGAGTGGATGGGAAGCAGAGGCATGGAGGAAGTTGAGAGCTGGAAGAGAGAGTGACATGTAGTGAAGAATAGAGAGATGAAAAGATTAGTATGAGAAAGTAAGAAGAGGGTGGATGAGAATTTTGGAAAGAATTTGAGTGTAAAGTGGTAAGAATGTAAGACAATGTTCTGGGAAAAGGTAAAGAGAGTTAGACATGGTGATAAAAGAAGTTAGTAGGGGAGTGAAAGATAAAAATGGTAGGTTGCTGGTGAAGAAGGGAAAAAAAGTGAGCAGAAGGAGAGGACACTCTGAAAGTAATGAAAGTATAGGTGCCAGGGGAATGGCTGGAAGATGGTGGAAGGAAGAGATCAGTAGGATGAAAGCAGTGGATGAAATGAAGAAAGTCAAAATGGGGGAAGCCCCAGGAATTTAGTGCGTGATAAAGGAATTTGGGAAGGTTTTTATTATACATGCGTGATAGCGGTAAAACGCTATAGCGGAACACGTGATAGCCAAGGGCTGGGTGTATACTTTTCATAAACTTTGATTTGGCATTTAATCTCAGCTTGTTAAATCTGAAGAATTAACATATGTAGACGTATGAAATACCACAGCACTTTTGTAAACAATTTTGCTCCATAATTTAGAATTTGAAAACTTTTTATGTAGATAGCAAAAAATTTCACTGCATTTTTAAACTTTTTCTTTTTCCCCATTAATCTCTCTGTGCAGTGATGCCTTTTCTTTTTTTTTCTTTTTTCCCCCAAGTGGTAGGTGGTGGCAATCATCATCCACTCACTTGATGTAGTGCTGCCTACTTCTTCTTTCACCTTTATCATTCCTTTTCTGTGTCTGTCCTCCTCTCTTCCTACTTCTTGCATCTTTCCCATCACTTTATTGCCCTTCTTTTCTTTGCAGGTGGCTTTGCTTTGAGTGACAAGCCTAGTGGTTTCCTGCAAGCCAGGAAACCATTTACAATGCCGGATGGTATCATATAACTAACCCATGTGTGCTACCTTCGTGTCAACAAGTGGGTTAGCGGAGGGTTACTGCACCTCCCCATAAAACAACTCAAAGAAAAAATGGCCACCCTTTACAGGACTGTGGCATCTGGTCATAGACAGATAGATAGATAATAGTGACAAAACAGATAAATACTGAAATGAAGAAAACTGAGTGAAAAATCCATGTACTGTACAGTAATGTTTACCACATTGCTAACTATCAATACAGAACAAATCTATTGAAATGCTCTACTGATAATGAGAAGGCACTAACAAGAAGCCACTATATGGTATAAGACATAAGAAAATAAAACATAAGAAGAGAGGATAACCGCAGTAGACTAGTTGGCCTATGGTAGTCAGCTCCTACAAGAATGACTAAACTAATTGAATAAGAAAATGATAGTAATAAAAAATATCCTTAAGCAGACATAGGACCACACTATTTTGCAGTTTTCTTCTGTTTTTTCCTTACCTTAGCACTTCATGGGAGTCTTAAAAGTATTTTCTAATTGAATTTTGAAGTTTCAATTTTTTAGTTCTATTAAAAGGGGTGAAAAGCATTTTAAAAAGCAATGCCGCTTTATAAATGAATGCCATCTTGTGATACATGATGACAAATGGAAGTCATCTTAGAATGCTATTTTTTTTAATGAAAATACCCTTATCAGTGCCTATTTCTCCAAACTTAACCTAAATTTTTTTAGATATAACCCAATCATATTTATTCTAACCTAACCTAAACTACTTTATGCTAACCTTACCAATTTTATGTTAACCAAACCAAACTTATCTAAAGCTAACCTAAACTATCCCTTATGTAATCCTATTTTCCTTGTTTATTGATGGATCCTCTTCACACTTGAAAAAGCACATCTCTACATTTTCACATCAGACTGAGCCGGTGAAGGTTTATATCCAGGGGATGGTTGGGGTATACTGCTCACGTAATGTCACTCAGGGATGAGTGAGGCTGGTCACTCTCACCTTAAATGTCAGGACCAACTTGCCTAACCCCGAGTTGCTATGCTTCTCATGCAGCAACGTAGGATTGGATGATGATGATGATGATGATGCTTAAGTTTATTCACAGTATAATTAATATATGATATCCAGTCTATAAAAATAACTAGTAGGTTACATTGGGTCCCACAAATGTTTCTCTGAATGTTGGTTATGTCCAGTTAGACTTGATTTGTGAATAAAATTGGTGAAATTCTGTAATTATGTCAAAATTACTGATTGTGAAATTTTAAACTTAATACTTTGATAACTGGGTTATATTTTACATACGAAAAAAAAAAAATCACTATCTTTTCAATGTGGAAGCTCCTCAGATTTCATTCTTTCTATTTCAGCTGCAGGAATTTATAATTCTGGAAGGGATAAAGTTAAAATGTTTTAAGAAAAAAAAAAAAAAGGTGAATCTGCACATGCTGTAGTACTGTTAATAGGCATTACACCTCTGGCTGCCTGAAAATCAAACACTAATATGAGCTGCTTGTGTAACAAGGTATTATCTAACAAACTCAAATTATCATATCCTGCTTACACAGAATAAAAGCTCCCGAAACAGTTCATAACAAAATCATATGCCACAAGAACACAGCTTTATCCGTTAAATGAACCCTCCGCAAGTTACGGTACTTACATCAACACAACACGTTTAAAGCGACTCACCCACGGCCTTTAAATCAACACAAGTGACTCAAGCGCACCTTCTCCTGACCGGTTCTGGCGAGCAGCCTAAAGTCACCCAAATGCACCCTGAGTTTATCCCCAACAGTAAGGACACATCATGTAATGAATAAAAATAATGGATGGAATATCTCTACATTTTAGTGAAAAATAGCAGCCTATATACGATCGTAGGTAGTGGCGACCGTCATCCACTCACTTGATGTAGTGCTGCCTACTTCCTCCACCTTTATCATTCTTTTTCTGCTCTGCCTTCCTTTCTTCATGTTTCTCCCATCTTTCCTGTCACTTCTTATTACTCTTCTTTCCTTTTCAGGTGGCTTTACATTGAGTGACAAGTCTAATAGTTTCCTGTAAGCCAGATCATTTACAACGCTTGGTGGTAACCATATAACCAAACCATACGTGTTCCCTACGTGTCAGCAAGTGGGTTGGCGGAGGGTTAGTGCCCCTTCTCGTTAAACTACTGCAACTAACTCAAAGATAAACGACCATCCCTTACGGGATGGCGTCTGGCTATAGACAGAACTATTACACTTATATTAACCAGGTCGACTGACACAATACAGTATAGAATATTACATGTGGCACTTGCAGAATCCCTTATGGCACAACTAAGGCAACACACAATATAGCAGTATAGCACCTTGCGAATTATAAGTCTGGTGCTCACTGGGAGTCCCGACTAGGGCAGCACACACTGTTCAGTATTAGCCTGGCAGTTCTAGACCTTAGGTATAGTTCACCTGTATCACTGGGAGAGCACTGAACCTTCACATTAACAGGAGTTCACTGTAAGTCATAGGAGAAGCCGGGAGTCACTAGTTTCACTATATGGGGCACTAGGGCGGTTGTTACAACACAGGGAACGGATAGTATTACAGGGGAGGGAGAGTTACACGGAGAATGTTCCACTGGGGGGCTCACAACAAGGGGGTGTTAGCATTCACAGTGTTGGTGGGGACTTTATAATGGGTAATAGTGTCACTCAGTTTTGAGGTTGAGTCCGGAAGGTTCAGGTGGCGGCCTGGTGTAGGTAGGAGGCCGTCTGGGCAATGAGGGGCTGCCTCACGATGTGGGCGGCGAAGTGGAGTGATCGGAGGTTCACCTTTGGCCCTCCGGGAGGCGGCCTCGTGAGTAGCAAGGCCCCTCAGGACTTATCCGATTTTAACGAAACCTTGTGGAAATGTTGACGGTCAGCCAAGAGGTCGATTTTTATTTATTTATTTATTTATTTATTTATTTTAGCTATAGGTCATACGCTGAGGTCAGAGTCAGAGCAAACAGTTTTTATCTGATTTAAACAATTTTCATTCGATCTGGACGAAACCTGGCGAAAGAGCTGAAGGTCAGGCAAGGATGAACAGATTCAATTCAAAGGCTAAGGTCACAGGAAAAGATCAGCTCAGACAATTTTGATCCGATCTGGATCACACATGGTAGAAGGACCGAGAGTAGGCAAAAGTGGTGTGACTATTTGAACAGTTGGTGGAAAGTCACAGTCGCAAGGCGAAGTCAAATGTTCGGTCCTTATAGTATTTCTAGATCAGTTATTGTACGGGTCATGGTGTAACACTTTCTGGGTGCTCCTCGTCTGGATTAAAGAATATAACACTGAATATCGGTAAACATACACTTTACATTAAGCAATA
>JAGKTI010011650.1:0-11697 GCA_018397915.1 Birgus latro | reverse complement strand
TCCTGTCATTCTCTGACTAAATATATCTGTGCTGTTTACTTATCTCCTAATTCTACTGACTATCAAAAATTCTTTGACTATCTTACTTCTACGATGGAACACATTCTATCCATTTCTCCTTTCTCTGAAATCTCCATTCTAGGAGATTTCAATGTTCACCACCACCTTTGGCTCTCCTCTCCTTTCACTGATCCACCTGGTGAACAAGCCTACATCTTTTCTATCCTTAGTGACCTAGAGCAGCTTGTACAGCACCCTGCCCGTATCCCTGACCGCCTTGGAGAGAGTTCCAACATACTTGACCTTTTCCCAACATCTAATCCTTCTGCTTACACTGTTAATCTTTTCTCTCCGTTGGGCTCCTCCGATCATAACCTTATTACCTTAACCTGTCCTATTGCTCCAGTACAGCCTGTGGACCCTCCAAAGAAGCGCCGCCTGTGGCACTTTGGAGCTGCAGATTGGGAGGCCCTCAGGCAGTACTTCTTTGATTTTCCATGGAATGATTATTGCTTCCATGGCCGGGAGCCATCTGAGTGTGCCCTGCGGATTACGGAGGTTATTCTCTCAGGCATGGAAGCATACATTCCTTTGTCATATCCTCTGACTAATGCAAGAAAGCCTTGGTTTAATCACGCTTGTTCTAATGCTATCCGCAACAAGGAGAGGGCCTATAAGAGGTACCGAAGCCAACCCACCCCTGAATCACATCTTTTTTATATTTCTGCCCGGAATCGTGCTAAGTCTGTTCTTCGCTCTGCTAAAAATAATTTCATCCATGCTAAATGTTCCCAACTCTCCAACTCGAATTCTTCTCGCTCCTTCTGGCACCTTGCCAAAAACCTTTCTAACAACTTTACCTCATCATCCTTCCCTCCTCTTTTCTACTCTGATGGCTCTGTAGCTATTTCTTCTACTGATAAAGAAGATCTTCGCTCAGACTTTCTCCTCCAATTCTACCTTAGACAATTCCGGTGCTGTTCCTCCATCACTTCCCCCCTCAGACTTCCTCATGACTGGCATTAAAATTTCTTCAGCTGATGTATTTTCTGCCATCAATGGCCTCAATACTAACAAGGCATATGGGCCTGATGGAGTCTCTCCTGTTGTCCTCAAGAACTGTGCATCTGTGCTTACACCCTGCCTAGGTAAACTCTTTCGCCTTTGTCTCTCAACCTGTAGCTTTCCTTCGTGCTGGAAGTTTGCTCTCATTCAGCCAGTCCCAAAGAAGGGTGACCATTCCCAACCCTCTATCATCCAATTGCTTTAACATCGTGTGTCTCAAAAGTTTTTGAATCAGTTCTTAACAGAAAAATTTTAAAGCATCTTTCCTGTCACAACCTTCTTTCTGATCGTCAGTATGCGTTCCATCAGGGACGCTTCACTGGCGATCTTCTCACCTACCTTTCAGACTCCTGGTCATCCTCCTTTCGGGACTTTGGTGAAAGCTTTGCCATTGCACTTGACATCTCAAAGGCTTTCGATCGAGTCTGGCATAAATCTTTAATTTCCAAACTGCCCTCCTACGGTTTCTATCCTTCTATCTGTGCCTTCATCTCTAGCTTCCTTTCTGGTCGTTCTATAGCCGCTGTTGTAGATGGCCATCGTTCTTCTCCTAGACCTATCAACAGTGGTGTTCCTCAGGGCTCTGTCCTATCACCAACTCTCTTTCTTTTATTCATCAATGACCTTCTAAGCTGTACATCTAACCCTATCCACTCATATGCTGATGATTCCACCCTTCACCTTTCCATTCGATTTCCGCAACGTCCATCTCAGCAGTTACTTCAGCAAACAAGGGATGAGGCTATGGCACACCTAATGTCTGACTTGGCTCATATCTCTGCTTGGGGTAAAAATAATCTTGTTATTTTTAATGCATCAAAAACTCAGTTCTTACACTTATCAACCCGACAAAATCTTCCTCAGGATTACCCACTCGTTTCGTTTCGTTTTTGAAGGCTGCAACATGCTTGCATGCGTCGGCCATTTTGGATTGGAGCGTGTAGCATTTTATGACCGGATGCCCTTCCTGATGTCTGCCAATGACCCTTGGGTGGATTCAATCCTCGGACCCTACGGCCAGAGCGGAGCGCTCTAACCCACTGAGCCACGGCTGCTACTGGCCACTAATGTTTAATAATGTCCAGCTCAGTCCTGCATCATCCTTGAACATGCTAGGGGTTTCATTCTCTCGGGATTTGTCTTGGATAGAACATATTACATCTCTTGTGAAATCTGCTTCCAAGAGATTAGGTGTGCTGGGCCGACTCCGAATTTTCTTTACCCCTGCACAGATGTTGACCTTGTACACGGGTTTTATTCGCCCGTGTATGGAGTACAACTCTCATGTGTGGGGAGGCTTCCCACACGCAGCCCTTGTCAATAGGGTGGAGTCAAAAGCTTTTCGTCACATTAACTCTTCTCCTCTTACTGATTCCCTTCAACCTTAGTCTCTTCGCCGCACTGTTGCATCTTTATCTCTCTTCTATCACTACTTCAATGGTCACTGTTCCTCTGAACTGTCTGCTTGCATCCCTCCACCTTTACGACGGGTACGTAGTACCCGTCTAGCAACAAACTCTCATCCCTTTTCTGTCCAACTCTCTAATGCAAGACCCTCCACCTTTACGACGGGTACGTAGTACCCGTCTAGCAACAAACTCTCATCCCTTTTCTGTCCAACTCTCTAATGCAAGAGGTAACCATTACTCCCAGTCCTTCATTTATGCAACTGGTCAACTCTGGATCTGTCTCTCTCTCTATCTGTATTCCGTACTTCCTATGATCTCCAATCTTTCAAGCGGAGTGTGTCCAGGCATCTCGAAATGAATGGATTGAATTTGGCTCTCTTTTGTATTGTTTTTACTTTTTCTTCGAAGGAACAGTATGTGGGCCCTGGCCTTTGGGTCCTTCTTCCTTGCATTAAAAAAGAAAAAAAGAAATAAAAAAGTAAGGCATAGATGTTCATGAGTTGGTAGCTTAGTGTAAATAAGTATCGGACATGGCAGTCACTATGAAAATCATCATTTCTCACATCTTATGCACTAAAATATGGGACACAAAGCATCTGATAAATAAATTGTTACCAGAAAAAGAGTTAGGTATGGCAAAGGTGTTCACTGTTCACCAACAGCACCGGTCATTCTTGACCCTAACCTAACCTAACCTAAATCAGAAAACCACTACCTGACTCCCTACCGGACATGCATAACACTTAATTAAGACCCCATTCACATAAGTAATTGGCACAAAGCATGAATTAATGGAATTTTAAGCCCAAAATGATGAATTTGAGGTGAGTAAGGCAGGGGTGTTCACGAGTTGGCAGCTTAGTGTAAGTAAGTATCAGACGTGGCTATCACTATGAAAATTATCATTTTTCATATCTTATGCACTAAAATATGGGATACAAAGCATCAAATAAATAAATTGTTACCAGAAAAAGAGTTAGGTATGGCAAAGGTGTTCACTTCACCAACATCACTGGTCATTCTTGACCCTAACCTAACCTAACCTAAATCAGAAAACCACCTACCTACCTCCCTACTGGACATGCATAGCACTTAATTAAGACCCCATTCACATAAATAATTGGCACAAAGCATGAATAAATTGAATTTTAACCCAAAAATGATGATTTTGAGGTGAGTAAGGCAGACATGATTATTACTGAGAAAATCACCTTTTCATAGCCTGTGCACTCATATATGGGACACAAAGCATGAAGTAAATAAAATGTAGCCAGAAAAATTATGATTTAGAGGTGTGGGGGGCGAAAATGTTAACCAGTTGACTAGATAGTGAACGTAAGTAAGAGACATGGTAATCACTGAGAAAATCACCTCTTTCACAGCCTGTGCACTCAAATATGGGATACAAAGCATGAAGTAAATAAAATGTAACCAGAGAATGAGGATTTAGAAGTGATTATGTAAAATATTTAGCAGTTGACAATGTTTACTTACAGTCCAGCATTGTTGTTTACCCCCATCTCTAAGGTTTTTACAGTGGTAATAATTGCCCTTGAATTATGTCTAGTAAGCCAGTGTTTAACTACACTTAATCCTTAGCACTGTAACTTTTGATTATTTAAACAAGAACGCAAATACTGCAAAAGATCGGACAGCCGTCCACTGTTCACAGGAGTTGAGACAGATGGCGATTTGGCGGGAAGGGAGCTAGTCGGCGCGAGCGGTAAATTCAAACTGACGCGGTCGGAAAAAATCTGATTTTTTTTTCTCAGATTTTTTCGAATTTTGGGTCATTTTGGGGGGCGGACAGCCAGCCCACGATGTCCGAATAGTGAGGGATGCGAATAATGGGCGTTCGAATAGTAGAGGGATTACTATATATATAGATACTGTAAATATATATATATATATATATATATATGTATATCAGTAAACCCTTCATAAGTCGAACTATATGGAGCTTTACCCTGGTTCGAATTACCGAATTTTCGGTCTTACCGAATTTTCACCCCCCAAAATTACCAAGACAGTACCTATTACTTGTCTTTTCACCACTAAATTAAAGGAGCATATAGCCTATAAATAAATAAGTTATAACAAAAAACAATTTAGTGTATTTAATATACCTTTAACCCCTTCAGTGCCATGTGTATTTTCATTTTGTTCTTGCTGCCACCAGACGATTTTATTCAGTGTAGGGAGGATCTGTGGAAGTGCACGGGGTTGGTACAGCCTTCATTAACCCCTTCAGTACGTGAATCCAGTTCTGAGTGCCATAAAACCGGCTGGATGAAGCGTAAATAAAGTAGAAATAGATGTCACGGTACTGAAGTGGTTAATTGGTAGAAAATCATTCACAGAGGCAGTACATACCTGTTGGTAGCGTGTGTTGGAGATGAATTTTCACCCCCAAAATTGCAAAAACAATACTTTTTACTTGTCTTTTCAACACTAAAGTAAAGGTGCATATCTATCTATCTATTGCCAGACGCCTCAATCCCGAACGGGGTGGCCACAAACAAATCGCCTCCATGTCACTCTGTCCCCTGCCATTTCACTACCTCGCTCCCAACTCACACCTGCCTCTCTCATATACCTCTCCACTCCATCCCTCCATCTTATCCTTGGCCTCCCCCTTCCTCTCGCCCCCTCCACCTCACTCACGTACACTCTCCTTGTCAGTCTTTCACTCCATCCTCTCCACTTGCCCAAACACCTTAACGTGTTTCTCCAAACGCTTCCCAACACGTCCTCAACCACACCACAACGCTCCTTCACTTCCTCATTTGTTAGTCTGTCTCTCCATGTGACTCCACATGCTCCTCTCAAATAACTCATTTCCACTGCTCTCACTCTTGACTTCTGAATAAAGAAAGACAAAAAAGAAACAGTTCAGTGCACCTAATTTACCTTTCGTTAGAGGCAGTAACAGATCCGTCGGCAGTTTGTGACTGAAGTGGCTGAGTTCACAATTTAACGTAACATTCTAAACAGTACCCAGTATTTATTTCACTGAACATTAAGAACTAAACATAAATGTAATCACTGTAATATACTGCAGTGTAACACTTGCAGTAATAATAGTACTGAACTTTAGTCATGATCACTTAACACTAAGTCACACGCACACTTTTTATTTTTTATTTTTTTTTTATCTTTACTTACGACTGGAGGTGCCAATATCACTTCTTTTACACATTGAACCTTCCATGGCAAGGCAGAAGGCAAAAAAAGGACAGCACTTCTCAGCACTAGATGACAGTAAGAATGGCACGACCACGTCTCCGAAGGCAAGCAGCAGACTGGCGCCACGTGTCCGCCTGCGCCATTTGTCCCCCTACCTCTGCTTTTGGCCTACTTACATACGTGGTCTTGGCGTGAGTTCATCTGACCGAAGATTCCGTCTTTTAAAAGTTCGACTTATGAAGGGTTTACTGTATGTACAGTCGTGGCCATAAATAATCACCTATCCTCCTGTGCCCCATGTCTCAGGCTGACTCCTTTATGCACGGCAAATCACACTGGTGTTAGAGTGGCTGAGAGGGAGGGGCCAGAGAGAGAAGGGAAGGTGGGTGGGGGGATGAGTGATGGTGCTTGGGTGGAGTGAGAGAGGGGAGGGAGGATAGGTAGGGGAGGGAAGATGAAATGCGAAGTTGTGGGCACATAATTTGTCTGTTTTCTTTCATTCAGGGCATCATATAAAGGAGTTACTGTTCGGTAGATGAAGCTGCATTACATCTTGTATAACGGCGTCAGATAACAGACTTTAGATAGGTGGTGATATCAGGGACTGGCTCATGAGAGAAGTATACTGACATGACAGATCAAATATTAGTACAGAGCCATTGACATTGTGTTGGCCCAGATTACCAGCGCTTGGAAGCTAGAGAACGAAAGGACACGGTCCCGCCTCCTCCAACACACCAAGGACGAGTGGGAGCTGTTCAGACGAAACCAGCAAACCATCAGCAACACTGTTTCCCCGGTGTCACGAAACCTGCTTGAGGTTTTTAAGGCTTGAGGCCACTGGACTACTTACTAAGGCATTCCTCGTTGCTTTGGCTTACCTCTGTCGGTAAACACTGACGTAGATATATTTTGGGAGTTTGGGTAGGATTTTGTTTCATTTTCCCTCTATCAGATTATGAGAGATATCGTTATCATATTCACCCATGAGCGCAGACATCAAATTTATTTGCCTTTTATGCACAGTTATTGTAAATAGCCTTTTCATATACAGATGTCATTACCGGAAGTACCGGAGCCAACCCACCCCTGAATCACATCTTTTATATATTTCTGCCGGAATCGTGCTAAGTCTGTTCTTTGCTCTGCTAAAAATAATTTCATCTGTGCTAAATGTTCTCAACTCTCCAACTCGAATTCTTCTCGCTCCTTCTGGCACCTTGCCAAAAACCTTTCTAACAACTTTACCTCGTCATCCTTCCCTCCTCTTTTCTACTCTGATGGCTCTGTAACTATTTCTTCTACTGATAAAGCAGATCTCTTCACTCAGACTTTCTCCTCCAATTCCACCTTAGACGATTCCGGTGCTATTCCTCCATTACTTCCCCCCTCTGACTTCCTCTTCACTGACATTAAAATTTCTTTAGTTGATGTATTTTCTGCCATCACTGGCCTCAATACTAACAAGGCATATGGGTCTGATGGAGTCCCTCCTGTTGTCCTCAAAAACTGTGTTTCTGTGCTTACACCCTGCCTAGGTAAACTCTTTCGCCTTTGTCTGTCAACTTTTACCTTTCCTTCTTGCTGGAAGTTTGCTCTCATTCAGCCAGTCCCAAAGAAGGGTGACCATTCCCAACCCTTTAATTATCGTCCAATTGCTTTAACATCCTGTATCTCAAAAGTTTTTGAGTCAATCCTTAACAGAAAAATTTTAAAGCATCTTTCCTGTCACAACCTTCTTTCTGATCGTCAGTATGGGTTCTGTCAGGGACGCTTCACTGGCGATCTTCTCACCTACCTTTCAGACTCTTGGTCATCCTCCTTTCGGGACTTTGGCGAAAGCTTTGCCATTGCACTTGACATCTCAAAGGCTTTCGATCGAGTCTGGCATAAATCTTTAATTTCCAAACTGCCTTCCTACGGTTTCTATCCTTCTATCTGTGCTTTCATCTCTAGCTTCCTTTCTGGTCGTTCTATAGCTGCTGTTGTAGATGGCCATCGTTCTTCTCCTAGACCTATCAACAGTGGTGTTCCTCAGGGCTCTGTCCTATCACCAACTCTCTTCCTTTTATTCATCAATGACCTTCTAAGCTGTACATCTAACCCTATCCACTCATATGCTGATGATTCCACCCTTTACCTTTCCAGTCGATTTCCGCAACATCCATCTCAGCTGTTACTTCAACAAAAAAGAGATGAGGCTATGGCGCACCTAATGTCTGACTTGGCTCGTATCTCTGATTGGGGTAAAAATAATCTTGTTATTTTTAATGCATCAAAAACTCAGTTCTTACACTTATCAACTCAACAAAATCTTCCTCAGGATTACCCACTAATGTTTAGTAATGAACAGTTATGTCCTGCATCATCCGTGAACATGCTTGGGGTTTCATTCTCTCTGGATTTATCTTGGAAAGAACATATTACATCTCTTGTGAAATCTGCTTCCAAGAGATTAGGTGTGCTAAGCCGACTCCGAACTTTCTTTACCCCTGCACGGTTGTTGACCTTGTACACGGGTTTTATTCGCCCGTGTATGGAGTACAACTCTCATGTGTGGGGAGGCTCCCCACATGCAGCTCTTCTCAATAGGGTGGAATCAAAGGCTTTTCGTCTCATTAAGTCTCCTCCTCTTACTGATTCCCTTCAACCTTTGTCTCTTCGCCGCACTGTTGCATCTTTCTCTCTCTTCTATCGCTACTTCAACGGTCACTGTTCCTCTGAACTGTCTGCTTGCATCCCTCCACCTCTACGACAGGCACGTAGTACCCGTCTAGCAACAAACTCTCATCCCTTTTCTGTCCAACTGTCTAATGCAAGAGTTAACCGTTACTCCCAGTCCTTCATTTATGCAACTGGTCATCTCTGAAACTGTCTTCCTCTGTCTGTATATCCTACATCCTATGATCTCCAGTCTTTCAAACGCAGTGTGTCCAGGCATCTCGAAATGAACGGATCTTGAATTTGGCTCTCATTTGTATTGTTTTTGCTTTTTCTTGGAAGGAACAGTATGGAGGCCTGTGGCCTTTGGTTCCTTCTTCCTTGTATTAAAAAAAAACAAAATAATAATAATAATTATTGAATTGACATGATTGTGACTGTATAGAGTAAGTGTATACTGCGAGGGTGATCATATATACTGTGGACACAGCCATGTCAAAGGTTGCATATAATATTTAGTTTCAAAAATTACATGTAAGGGTAGAGGAAGTTTGTTACACAAACATTATGAAAGTCAAAGCCATCCACATTCCATTCTGTCTGAAGTAAAAATACACGGATAAACACAAATATATGGCTCCGCCCATAAATTTTTGCTTTGTCAGGTCAGTATATTTCTCTCACGAACCAGTCCTTGATATCACCCTCTGTCTAAAGCTTGTTATCTAACACCACTATACATGGTGTAATGCAGCTTTATCTACCAAATAGTAATTCTTTTATATGATGCCCTGAATGAAAGAAAATAAACAAATTATGTGGCCACAACTTCGTATTTCATTCTCCTTCACCTACCTACCCTCTCTCTCCTCCATCACTCCACCCAAGCACCATTGCTCATCCCCCCACCCACTTTCCCTTCAATCTCTGGCCCCTCCCTCTCAGCCCCCCTTACTTCAGTGTGACTTGCCGTGCATAAACGAGACAGTCTGAGGCAACGGGTACAGGAGGATAGGTGATTATTTATGGCCATGACTGTATATATATATGTATATATATATATATAGTTTCGTTTATTTTTTGATGGCTCCAACATGCTTGCATGCGTTGGCCTTGGTCACCTAATGGCAGCTTTCCACGCTGCTCGATCCCTGGCAGCCTCCCTGTTCAGTCCCTTAACCCTTAAGTCACCCTTAATGACCTCGTCCCATGTCTTTCTCGGTCTACCCCTCCCAACCCCTCCCCCATTATTAACACCTCTCACCCTCTGTACCCAATTATCATCCCCCATCCTCTCCACATGTCCAAACCACCTCAGCCTACATCTCCTCATCACAACACCAATACACTCCAGTCCCATCCTACCTCTCAACTCTTCCATTATAAACCCAGCCCCCCCAGGCCTTGCACGCAGGGACGTATTGCACATCCACCTAATCATTGTCATTTCTGTACGTTTAAGCCTGCGAATATCCTCTTCCTTTGCTGCCCAGGTCTCACTACCAAACAGCATCACACTCCTAACACATCGTTTCGTTTCGTTTCGTTTTTGAAGGCTCCAACATGCTTGCATGTTGGAGCCTTGGTCACCTAATGGAGGCTCTCCACGCTGCTCGATCTCTGGCAGCCTCCCTATTCAGTCCCTTAACCCTTAAGTCACATTTAATGACCTCGTCCCATGTCTTTCTCGGTCTACCCCTCCCAACCCCTCCCCCAGTATTAACACTTCTCACCCTCTGTACCCAATTATCATCCCCCATCCTCTCCACATGTCCAAACCACCTCAGCCTACCTCTCCTCATCACAACACCAATACACTCCAGTCCCATCCTACCTCTCAACTCTTCTATCATAAACCCATCCCCCCCAGGCCCTGCACGCAGGGACGCAGTGCACATCCACCTAATCATTGTCATTTCTGTACATTTAAACCTGCGAATATCCTCTTCCTTCACTGCCCAGGTCTCACTACCATACAGCATCACACTCCTAACACATGCTGCGTGCAAAGACCCCTTAGCACGTAAGGAGAGTCCTCTCAATGTCAGGAGAGGCAACAGCTCCCTGAACTTCTTCCAACCACTTCTCACTCTAGCAACCGAGCCAACTCCAGCCCCACCTCCGGCACATAACATATCTCCCAGATAACAAAACTCCTCCACACACTCAAGAGACTCACCTGCAAGTTCAACCCTCTCACGCCTAACAATCTCCACCTGCTCTCCCCGACACGCCGCACACATGAAATCAGCACCATCTCGCAGTCCACCTCTAACACCACTACATCTCTTGTGCACCCATCCATCACAAACACCGCACAAGACGGAATTACTTCCCACACCCATGTGGCAAACTGCACATGGCCACTCTCCCTCTCCTCTGATTGTACCGCCACCAACCCTAGATATCATCACTTTTGTTTTATCTGCATTTACCCTTAAGCCCTTGTACCCCATACCATCTCTCCACTTCTTAAATCTTTCCTTCCTCCCCTTCATTCTCAGCAATCAACACCAAATCATCAGCATACAACATCTCCCATGGGAGTCCATCTCTGAAGTCACGTGAGAGGGCTTCAAGCACCATGATAAACAACAAGGGACTCAAAACTGACCCCTGATGCACACCAACATTCACGGGAAACTCATCACTCAAAACTCCATTCACTCTTACCTGGGTGTGAGCACCCATGTACATGGCCATAACCACCCTAACGAGCCACTCTTCCAACCCTAGCTTTCTCATTGCCCACTTCACCACCTCTCTAGGGACTCTGTCAAAGGCCTTTTCCAAATCAACAAAAACAAACTACAATTCCCTTTTCTTTCCAATATATTTTTCCTGAAGCTGTCGAACAGTGATTATGGCATCAGTGGTCCCCCTGCCTGGCATAAACCCAAACTGCATCTCATCGATATTCACTCTTTCTCTAATCATACCTTCTAGAACTCTCTCTATTACTTTCATTATCTGATCTAAGAGCTTTATACCTCTGTAATTTCCCCTTTCCAGGGCATCACCCTTTCCTTTGTACACATTTACAATTACACTCCTCAGCCAGTCATCTGGGACAACACACTCCTATATAATCCTATTTATCAGGTCAGTGACTAACCTCACCCCAGTATCTCCTGAGGCCTTCAACATTTCGGCAGTTTACCCAGACACACATGCCGCCTTCCCCACCCGCATCCTGCCTATTGCCTGACTCACAGTAGCAGCGTCAATCAAAGGCCAAGGGCCAAACACTGGATCAGCTGGCTCCAAACCTTCTCTATCCCAATCAAACTCCTCATTCAACAACCGGCTATAATGCTCTCTCCATGCATCTTTAATATATACCCTCACTGCTCACCACTTCCCTTCCATCATCATT
>JAGKTI010011649.1:0-23502 GCA_018397915.1 Birgus latro | reverse complement strand
ATGTTCATCAATTAATAATGACTACATCAATCAAGAAAATGTCATAGCTCATGGAATGCAGCCTGTTGTTGTTGGTTTTGTTAGCCTTGGTCTGTCTGGTCAAGCAGACCCATCAACTGCAGGCAAGCAACCGTCCCTGCATGGCCGTCCCGTGCACTGAACCAATGTTCCCTTCCGGCACAGCGCCAAACCACAGCGAGGTTTAGTTCCCGGATGGACGCCGCATTTGCGTCTCTTCACCCAGTTAACAGAAAAACCATACTAGGCTCTACATCACCCCGTCATTTGGTTATATGCCAACCACCCTGCATTAAATGTAATTTCCTGGGTTGTCAGTTTAGAGCCAACGGAAGTGGAAAGAAGAGTAATAAAAAGACGGGAAAGATGGGATAAATAGGAGGGCACAGAAAAAGAATAAAGTCCAGTGAAGAAGTGGGCAGCTCTACATCAAGTGAATGGATGATGGTCGCCACCACCTGCCACATGGAGTCCACCCTGTACATCACATACATAAATTTTTGGCCTTAGTGACGTATTTCTTCATTCACTGCCACCATAACACACCTGAAACTGACTAATTACCACCCAAAGCTGCACATTTAGGCAGGAAGTCGGAGGGTGACACATATAATTACAGAACAATGATCGTCACGTCAGTCCCTCTTCCCTCCCCCCTATTCTCCCTCCCTTCTTCCCCTCTCCCTTCTCCCTCCCATCCCTCACGTCTCTGCCTCCCTGTATTTGTGTACATGACATAATTGAGGCCCAATTTCCTCGATGAAAGCCTTTATTAGGTTAATGTACGACACTCGCTTGACATCTGTTATTTTTCTACCTCTGGAAGCACACGCCATATTTTCACTCACTATAACTTCGCGGTATTGACAGATATCTTGGGAATTTCGCTAAGCATTTGTAATGTTTTTAACTGTTGTCAAAACTGTGGGAAATCTGTGATGAAAGAGAATAAAATCAGAAAAATGTAATCAAATAAAGAGTCTATATTTCCGCACTTCTCGACTTGGCGCCATTCAGCCCCCTGGTGGCAGCGCGGGGAACTGCTCCTCTTATCCACTTACCACTCGTTACTGTGGCGTCGCTCTAAAAACACCTTCCATAATATTTCGATCAGATTCCCAACGTTACTTATATTTCACGCTGAGCTGGGAAGGGTCGGGTGAGCGCTAAAATCTCAGCTTGGTCCATGGCCTTCTCGAGTTAACAGGGAGAGAATTGGGAAAGATGTCAGACTGCAGCGAGGCTATTATATTTCTGCTTATTTTGTACCACCCAGCTTTAACTGAGCTCAAGATAAACCAGGATATTAAGCTTTCGCACTTTTCACTATTTCCCGCTTTACGTAACCTTGGCGTTCACCCCGCGCCAAAATTCTCGTGGATTTTGGCAACCGGTCTTGGGTTACACTTAAAAGCTTGTGTCAGATAGAATTTGGGAGCGGCGGCAATTTCGGCAACAGAGAAAATGGACTAAAATCACAGGGCAGGATGAGGCCACTCTTCGCTGCTTTATCTGGTCTGTAATAAAGCGCGGGTGAGAGGCGGCGGCAGCTGGAGAGGAGATGGATGCATTTTAAGTGCCGATAATGAAATACAGACGACAGGGCTTCGGCGCGTCATTTCCTTCATTCCCTCTTTCCTTCCTTCCCTCATTCCTTCCTTCTTGCCTGCCTGCCCAACAGTATAATTTGCGACCTGGAATTCACTACTGCGCACCGTGTTCTTGGGGAAGATAGGGACTTAATAAAGATTGATTGTCTGGGTTAATGATCCTTGTGTACTCAGATGCTTTCAAATGTTTTCCTGCACTGCTTAAGGTGAAAAATATGTATACTTTTCCTTCTTTCTGTATCATTTCCTACTCCCCTCGAAGTTGGGCTTCTGTATCATAATAAATATCAAATGGTGTTAATGCCTGTTCGATTTTCAGTTTTTGCGTGTCCAGTGATTACCTATGTGATAGTGCAATATAAATCATACATTTAATTCGTGCAGTTTTAAATATACTTAGCTTGTCAACGCTTTTTGTATTAAACATCAAGGCACTTTATACGGTGTTATATAAATATATTCAGTTGTTTACACAATTTACATAGTTTCTTAGATGAGAATGGAAAACAAATCGTCTACTCTTCTTTATTATACAGTAGTTAATTGTTTTGTCCCCTATGTGTAACGCTTTGATTAGTGTGTGTGTGTGTGTGTGTGTGTGTGTGTGTGTGTGTGTGTGTGTGCTTACCATGCAGTAATAACCCTTTCACAACCAAAATAACGGCTTTTTATACTTACTTCCTATCTGCCCCAAGACGATATAATTATGCTTATAGAAGACCCCGTTTAGTGAAGGGGTTAATGAAAGCTATATACAATCCCTCTCCCTCCCCCAGTTCGGAGATGGGGAGTCCACCAACCACTCACCTGATGTAGTTCTTCCTTCAGATAGCACTACAAGCCAAACGGTTTTTTGCAGACCAGGAAACAATTTACTACGCTGGGTGGTAACCACATAGCCAGATGGACGCCTGGTAGCCTAGTGGGTTTAGGCGCTGATGTGGCATATAAAGGTTCAAAGGTTCACATCAGAGGGCTGGCTGGAATTCATTGCTCACATAATACCACTCAGGAATAGGCATCTGGTATCGTCTGAAGTGTTTGAATTAAGTAGCCTAGCCCCGGACACCTACGCTCTTGCTGGACCAATAAAAGACATTGTCATTAGTACTGTTATTATCATTATTATTATTATTATTATTATCATCCATCTATTCATCCATCATCCAATCCTACGTTGCCCCATAAGGAGCGTAGGAGCCCGGGGTTAGGCAAGTTGGTCCTGACATTCAAGATAAAAGTGACCAATCTCACTCATCGCTGAGTGGCATTACTTGAGCAATAAACCCCAACCATCCCTTGGATATAAATCTTCACCGGCTCAATCCGACTGGAGCGCCGTAATTACCCACTAAACCACCAGGCGCCATAATATGGTTATATGGTTACCACCCAGCGTAGTAAATGGTTTCCTGGTGTACAGAAAATCATTCGGCTTGTCACTGTGTAGAGTCACCCACAGGCAGAAAGAACAGGAACGAATGAAGAAAAGAAAGAAGAGGGAGTGTAAGGTCACCCGTAGGCAGAAGGGCGAGGAAAGAATGAAATAAAGAACAAGTAAAGAGAAGGAAGGAAAGGAGGGAGAAGAGGAAAGGGCAGACACCCGAGAGCAGCACTACATCGAATGAGTGGATGGTGACCGCCCCCATTTATTACAACAACAACAACAACAACAACAACAACAACAACAACAACCACTACTACTACTAACACCATCACCACCACCAGTTATTATTATTATTACTTATCATCATCACCATAATCACCATCATCATCATCAATGTCACTTACTATCATTATTATATATACTGTAACCGTAAAGCATCATCATTTATCATATCCTCATTTCAAGTTCCCCAGTTACCCTTCCTCTTCTATAGTTAATCTTTGTTCAGGCCAACACCACACCATTCCAACCACATGCAGACATTTTTACCAGTCAAAGACCTACTCCTGTGAATTTCCTGAATCTCTCTCTCTCTCTCTCTCATTACTGGATCCGAATCCAGATGATTTTATTCAGCTGATGGAAATACTTATACTTTAATTCCCCACGCCCCACTCCCAACAGCTTCCCTTACCTCCTTCATCCCCCATCCTCTCCCCCCACAACCCCCTACCTCTTCCTCCCTCACCCCCCCTCCCACCCCACCCTCCATCCCTCAAAGGCAGGGGTCTGCAACCTACGGCCCGCGGGTCTGACTCGGCCAGTAAACCTAATCTTACCGGCCTGCATATTTCCAAGCAGCCCTAGTGGGATAGGTTTTGTGTAATTGCACCCAATAATTTTGCCTGGGGAACACACTGCTCATATTGTCGAGAAAAACTTATGGTTAGTTTTGAAACTAAGGGCCGAGCATCGTTCCTGGCTGAGGGTTCCTGGTGGTGAGACGAGTATGCATACCGAACGGAAATATGTGACCGGCCCGCCTGTATGCTCCACAGATTCAGAAAAATATTCCCGTTTCTCAATTACTCAGCAGGGGAAAAACCTGGCTGTTAATCACTATGGCAACACTAGTTAGTCTGTTGGAAGAAAGTGTGTATTCCAACAGACCTCAGCTCAGATTAGGAGGCTATGACCAGTATTGCCACTCACCAAAACAGAAAAAAAGATTGCCTAAAAAAAAAAAACCATTGAAAAACTACTAGGTCCAAATTAACACTAATAATAGGGGTTGATTCTATTAAAAAACATGGCCGACATTGATATTAATGTTACCTTTAGTAAGTGGGGAAGAAATCATTGAAGGAAGACCTGCAGGGGCTCCTCAGCTTCACCGCTGGCAATATCGGGCTCCCAAGAGTGCAGAGTTGCTTCTTCACTGTGGCTGGTCCTCTCTGTGTGACACTGATGGAACTGCCGGTTTTGACGTCACTGACGAGTACAGAGGAAGGTTCCCACTCATAACAGGCGACTTCTTGGCGTGGGATGGCTTGTTTAGCGAGTAACCAGTCTGCAACTGTATTAGCTTGTAGCCTGTTTGCTTCCTTTGTTTTTATATTAACTTGCGTGAATACTCTCTCTACACAGGCAGAGGAATGGGGTAATGCCAGAGGGCCACACATCAATTTTGAGAGCACATCAAATTTCTCACGATTGTTACCATCTCTGATAGTTCGTAGATCTTGCCAGAAAGAGGTTGCCTTGTAGCTTAAGCTTTCCAAACTTTCTTTGGAATACAGCAAGTCTTGCCATTGATCTTCCAACACATCCAAGTCTTCTTTAACGAGACGTGAAAAGTATGATGCAAGTTGAACAACTGACTCCACACTTCTTTGTGGACTCACTGCTTCTCTGGGCTCTGTAACCCGCAGCTTTGCAAGTATACAGTCTTCCTCAAAAGGAAATCTTTTTTTCAATTGGCTACATAGTTTCACCAGAAAAGTTTGACAGTCTAGCAAGAATCTTTACTTCTTTATCTGGTGGCGGTTCTTTCTCTAGCAATGCCTGACACCGCCCAACTTAAGTTTATGTTATCTAGGCTCTTGTACTGAGAACTGTCACAAGAATCAACAGTTGCAAGTGTCTTGGAAAGAACCACTTCTTCTCGAACAAACATAGCTAGTAGACTCTTGTACTCATCAGCAATGGTAGCACAAGGTTCCGAGCCTAAAATATTGAGACTGGAATTCTAGGTTCATCTTATCTACTTTTCCAAGGACATAATTAAAAAACAGAAGCATGAGTTTAGTTCCACGGTTGACTATGGTTTTGTAGATATCTCCTGCCCCATCTACTTTCACAGACTCCGTTTTCATTTCTTACTGAAAAAAACAGCTGTAGGGCATCCACTGCTCCAGTATCCGGGCGATAACTTGACCTCTTGAAAGCCACCGCGTCTGAGACAGCTTTAACATCTTGTGTTTTGGAGTCCACAATATCTTGAATTAGCTTAAACTGATGCTGACGTTTACTGCTACGTGCTAAATAGCAGCAGACGTCTCTTAAAAACTGTTCCAAGAATGAAGGCAAGTAAGAAGAGGCATGGCTTGCACAAAGCGAGAATGAATGGCACGGGCATCCTAATACAAAAACTGATGGCACATCTCTTTTCAGAAAAGCCTGGAATCCACTGTTTAGGCCTAGCATAGCTGAGCAATTGTCGCTCGAAAATCCAGTAATGTTACTAAGAGGTATATGCTTGCTTGAGAGCAACTCCTTGACGGCTTTATATAGGCCTTCACCACTTGCATCTTCGACCTCCACAATGTCGAATAATGCATCAGTCACTTTACCCCTCTTCTGGTCATAATACCTAACCATTACTGCTAGGATCTGGGATACAGATATGTCCGTACTCTCGTCAATGAGTAATGAAAACACATTTTCGCTGCATACTCTGGCTATTAAATCTCGTTCCTCATGTGCAATTCCATCTCTCATCACGTACACTGCTTTAGTCTTTTTCAAGGTCATATTTTGCGCTATTTCACATTCTGGAAACATATTCCTTACCACTTGCATCAGGTGGTCTGCGTGATGAAATGGTGTCCCATGTTCTGCCATGAATGCAGAAAGCAAAAGTTCAGCTCTACTTTACTCTGCATATCTTCTTGTTCAGTTTTTTTCTTTACAAACTGATCTATTATTACGGCACCTTTCTTTGCTTTCAAGTTTTTCACATGTTTTGAGGATAACTTATGGTTCAGAAGCCTGGATCTGTTACAATATTTTAGCTTTGTGTCACATACACTGCAAATTGCAATATATATTTGTCTTTGGGGTCAGCTTTAAGCCAGTCCAATTCCACATCCGTTAGCCATTCTTGCCGAAAAGATTGTTGGAACCACACTGGCTTTTTTCCTTGGTGGTGTACTGGCCGTCCCACTGCCACTAGGTAGTACTTCCTCACTGTCACTCATTGCTGACGTACTAATATCTTCAGCTAATTACAATTAGGCAACAAAATAAAATGATGAGCAGACGTAAATTTCAACGTGTCACCACTTACGCGCCTATGTGCTTACTGGATCTCCATGCCTGAGGGAGGGGCAGAAGGCAAACAAGAGAAGGGAGGTACAGGATTGCCAGGTAGGTAAATATTTTATGCCATTCACACACTATTTTTATGACATTTTCCATTTTTTCCGTTAAAAAAAATCGAATACTTACAGCAAATTGCTTTTTTTTTTTTTTTTAGATATTTATGGCAAAAAATGGCATAAATGACAAGATTTGGCAACTGAGGACATGAAAGCTGCCCCACACGAACTCGCAGGAACACGACTTGTCCACTGAACTGCATGTGCCGAGGGGGGGGGGACCGTCGTAAACGAACTCACTCTCGAGGACTTCTGCTCACACTCACAGGAGTGGGAGTTATGGGGTATATCCATGCTTTCAAGATTTTGTGTTTGAAATTTCGACTACAGTTTGTCCTAGTTTCCTAAATTTCCAGAAAAAACTAGATATCAGTGATTTCAGGAAAAAATCGCCAAGATGCCAAGGTCGGGGCCGAAAACCCAAGACCAAGTAAAAAAAAAAAAAGCCAAGGAGTGGCAACCCTGGCTATGACGTGCCAGCGCTCAGTGACCCAGCACTGCCAGATGTGCAAAAATTATTGCCCAGTACGATACTTTGGCCTCGGCGATAAACGATAACATGCATGCGACATATTTAATAACTAATGAGTATTTAAAAGAAATGCCTTTATTTAAGTTGCTGCGAAAATTTTGCTCAAAAAACTATAATTTAAAAATGCTGCTCCCCCCCCCCCTCCCAACAAGACAATATTGGAGCCCTTCCATGCTAGTGAGGATAGGTGGGTGTTGTCCGTCAGCAGGCTTGGGTACGCAATTTGCTTCAGTCTTTGCTATGTTGTTTTGTTTCCTATGTTCCTTTTTATACCTCCGCCAAGTTGGAGGTTATGTATTTTGTCTGTTTGTGTACACGATATCTCCAAAAGCTCTCAATGAATTTCAATGAAATTTTCTGGAAGAATGGGTCATGGACCAAGAAAGAAGTGATTAAATTTGGGGGCTGATCCGGATCAGGATCCTGTGTATAATATCTCCAAAAGTTCTCAATGGGAAGAGTGGGCCAAGGGTCCACGAACAATTGAATGAATTTGGGGGCGGATCCGAATCCCACGTATTCTACACAGTATCTCCACGGATCCGGATCCGGATCTCTTTAAATGGAAATGGCACTGGTGGAGGAATGCTGTCACTGAGTGCTTCCTAGTTTCCTATGTTGTTTCTAGTTGTTATGTTTTTCCTTGCTGTGTTGTACTATTTTACTTTGTACTCCATAAATATGTGTTTTGACAATATGCTTAATTTCTGCTTTCTATGTTTTCATCAAAACAAGGCAACAAAACGAAGGAAGGTGAATTCTGAATGTCCAGTGTTCCAAGAAATATGGACAATGCAGTATTTCTTTGTCGAACACAGCCGCTAACCAGTGTGCATCACTTGTCATGAATCTTTAGCTGTCAGCAAGGAGTTTAATTTGATGCGCCACTATGAGACAAAAAATAAGAAACGTAGTGAGTTAGCTGGACAGATAAGAAAAGACAAAACTGCTATGATGACACCAAATTTGGAAGAGCAGTTCTCAATATTAACCAAACAAGCCGCAGAGTTAGAGAGAGGTACAGGTGCCAGTTATAAAGGAAGTTCACTAATTCCCGGAAATATCTTTCTGGAATAATGTTGATGAGTGTTTGCAGAGTTTTGGAGCGAATGCGAATGTGGTAATGATGGGGGGATCTGAATGCTAGAGTGGGAAATGTAGCAGTTGAAAGTGTAGTTGGTATGCATGTTGTGCCTGGGAGAAATGAAAATGGGGAACGAATGATAGGTGTGTGTGTTGAGCGAGAGATGGTGATTGGGAATACCTTGTTTGAGAAGAAAGATATTTATAAGTATACATGGGTGAGACAGGAGGGTGGAAGGGTTGTTGACAGAGCATTGATGGACTATGTGGTTGTTTCCAGGAATGTAATAGGAAGATTGTTGGATGTGAGAGTTTTGAGAGGGGAGGGTGGAGGTATGTCTGACCACTACCTGGTGGAGGGAAAGTTGAGAGTAGGTAAGAGATGGGTGAGAGCTAGGAGAGTTAGGTGTGGCAGGGAGGTTTTGAAAGTGAGTGAGTTGGATAAAAGAGAGTAAATAATAGAGTATCAGGAGAAATTGAGAGATCAGTGGTACGCAGTGAAAGATCAGGAGAGTGGCAATGTGGAGGAGGAATGGCAGTTGTTTAAGAGTGCTGTGGTGGGGCATGCGGAGGAGGTGTGTGGTGTGAGACGAGTGGGTGGTGGTGTAAGAAGGGGAAGTGAATGGTGGTGCGAGGAAGTAAGTATTAAGTATGGCTGTGGCTGAAAAGAGACGTGCAAATGAAGTGTGGTTGCAGAGGAAGGATGAGGTGTCATATGAGAGGTATAAGGAAAAGAGGAATAGGGTGAGAAGTGCTGTGCGTGATGCTAAAGCGGCAGCAGATGAGAGGTGGGGTAGGCGGTTGACTGAGAATTTTCAATAGAAGAAAATGTTTTGGAAGGAGGTGAGCGAAAGGGAGAGTCTGGGAAGGAAGAGCGAGTAAAAGCAGAGGATGGAAGGATGTTAACTGAGATGGATGCAGTAAGGAAGAGATGGGCAGAGTATTTTGAAAGATTGTTAAATGTAGAGGAGGAAAGGGAGGCTGAGATTGTGGCAGATGGAAGGGTGCAAGGAATGAATGTATTGGGAGAGTTGAATGATTCTTTTGATCACGATGGAGGAAGTGCAAGAGGCAGTAAAGCAGATGAAAACAAGGAAAGCTGCAGGTATGGATGGGTGTGCTGTGGAATGCCTGAAAGGTGGTGGAGCTACTATTGTTGACTGGTTAGTAAGATTGTTGAATGTGTGCTTTGTGCAAGGTATGGTGCCAGTTGACTGGGCAAGTGCTTGTGTGGTCCCATCGTATAAAGGTAAAGGTGATAAGTATGAATGTACTAGCTTTAGAGGTATAAGTCTGTTGAGTGTTCTAGGTAAGGTGTATGGTAGAGTGTTAAGAGAGTCAGAGAGGGTACAGAGGGAGTGATTGGTGATGAGCAGTGTGGCTTTAGGAGAGGGGGGGGATGTGTGGATCAGGTGTTTGTTGTGAGCCAGGTGTGTGAAAAGTATTTAGCGAAAGGTAAGGATGTGTTTTGGGCGTTCATAGATTTAGAGAAAGCATATGATAGAACTGATAGGGAGGCTTTGTGGACTGTTTTAAGATTGTATGGGTTTGATGGCAGGTTACTAAAAGGAGTGAAAAGTTTTTATGTAAATAGTAGAGCGTGTGTAAGAGTGGGAAATACTGCGAGTGATTGGTTTCCTGTGAGAGTGGGGCTGCGGCAGGGATGTGTGATGTCGCCTTGGTTGTTTAATATTTATATGGATGATGTTGTAAGGGAGGCGAATGCAAGAGTGTTAGGTGGAGGACTGAGTCTGGTGAATGATGGTAGAGAGTGGAATCTGAAGCAGCTGCTGTTTGCAGATGATACTGCACTGGTGGCTGCTTCAGAGGAGAGATTGAGACAGTTGGTAGAGGAGTTTGGAGGGATGTGTGAAAGGAGGAAATTGAAAATAAATGAGAATAAGAGTAAAGTGATGAAGTGTGCGAGGTTGGTAGATGGTAGGAGGATGAATATAGTTTTGAATGGTGAGTTGCTTGAGGAGGTAGAGTGTTTTAGGTACAGTATTTAGGGTCACATGTTGCTGTGGATGGAAGAATAGATGCAGAAGTGAAGTTTAGAATGAATGAAGCAGGAAAGGTGCTGGGAGGAATGAAAAAAGTGATTAGATGTCGTTCGCTTAGAATGGATGTAAAGAGAAGGCTGTATGAGGGTATTGTGGTACTGACTGCGATATATGGAGTTGAAACATGGAATATGGGTGTAGCAGAGAAGAAAAGTTTGAATGTAATGGAGATGAGGTGTCTGAGGAGTATGTGTGAAGTGATGCGTATGGATCGAGTGAGAAATGATGAAGTGCGAAGGAGAACTGGACTGTTCGGGAGATGGCTGATCGAGTTGAGCAGATGGTGTTGCGATGGTTTGGGCATATGGAGAGAATGGATAATGAGCGATTGGTGAAAAAGATAACTAGATCTGATGTGAGAGGTGTAAGGCTGAGAGGAAGACCACGAATAGGATGGATGGACAGTGTGAAGAGAGCGTTGGATGCGAGAGGGTTGTCTGTTGAGCAAGGAAGAGTGGCTGTGCGTGATAGAAATGAATGGAGAGAAATTGTGAATGAATAAATGATGACGCAGCCCTGAGGGGATATTCTCCTGCATTTTGTCTGATCAGCTGATCAGGTCAGGTGCAGGTAAGGGGCTGGATCCATTATGATGTAGCAGGGGTAAACCAGCTTTGCTGTCGGGCCCTGCTGCGGATGTCACTGACTGCACAGCGTTGTTGACCCTCGTGCGGTGTGGTGCGGTGAGGATCTGTCCCTTCTCCCCTTTGGGGCTAAGATGAGAATGAATGTGTTTGAGTGCATGAGTAAATTGGTAGTGTGTTGACCTGTCTCGGCTACCTCCCTTTTCTTGGGGGAAGCAGCCAAGGTATATAGATAGATAGAATGAAACCATTCACTGAGGGAGAGTTTTTGTCCATATACATATCAGGTAACCATGGGTCTGTCAAACAAGTGAATAAAGAATTCAAGAAAAAATACTTGTGTTTTGTTTAATGAGTTCCTGAATATAAGAAATTTGATGTTTCTACTTTCAAAATATGCGGAATTACATTACCCTCATTCTATATATCTTTAACATAATTAAAAAAACTGATAAAGGATTTTCTAAAGACTATCACTATAACAACAGATTACATAATGAGGCTTGAAATGCTGAAGCAGTCTCTGTGATGACCAGTGTTGATACTGTAAAGATGTAACCCCGAACACTGCTGCCGTAACTGGAAGACAGGAGAGTAAATATGGTCCCTCTCCTCAGGTAACAATGGACCCGACCGCCCTTATATATGGTGAAAGAGAGCAGAAACAGAGACACTTGGAAGTAACCCCCCCCACCCCACCCCTTGCATGAGCGCGGCAACTTAGGAAGGTAATGAGACAGACAGGCGTCCTAGTCACCTAGAAGTTACTGAACCAGCAAACGGAATAGACGGCCCGGGACTGAGACCAACGGTTACCCAGTTTGGATGGAGTGTCTGATGGCCGTACAAAGTATTCAGTTTAATTTTAGGAAAAATACTTTGAATAAATGTTATTCTTACTAAAATGTTTTCTTATATATATTCATCTTCATTTTCATATTATTATTATTATTATTATTATTATTATTATTATTATTATTATTATTATTATTATTATATTATCATCATCATTATTATTATCATTACTGTTATTATTATTACTGGAGGAGGGGGGTGTAGCCTTCAACAGGTTCAAAGCATCTGTCTCGCCAGCTGAGTAACAGAGCAGTTCCGCCCCCCAGTCCATCAAAGGCTGCCGACCCCTGCACCCTCGTCCTTTACTTCCTTTCCCTTCCCACACCTCATCTCCTCCCATTCCCTCACCCCCCTCACCCTCCATCCTGTCTCCCTTCCTTCCTATCCCTTAACTCACCCTTCACCCCTTTCCCCTCTCTCCTTTTTCTTTTTTTATGCAAGGAAGAAGGAACCAAGGGCCAGGGACCTGCAAATTGTCCCTCCAAGACAAGACAAAAACAAGATAACAGAGAGCCAAATTCAAGATCCATTCATTTCGAGATGTCCGGACACACTGCGTTTGAAAGACTGTATGCATCTGTCAACTCTGGAAATGTCTCCCTCTGAATAGACAGAGGGAGACAGTACCAGAGTTGACCTGCTGCATACATGATGGACTGGGAGTAACGGTTAACTCTTCCATTAGAGAGTTAGACAGAAAAGGAAGAAAGTTTGTTGCTAGACGGGTGCTACGTGCCGCCGTAGTGGTGGAGGGATGCAAGCAGACTGTTCAGAGGAGCAGTGGCCACTGAAGTAGCGATAGAAAAGAGATAAAGATGCAACAGTGTAGCGAAGAGACAAAGGTTGAAGGGAGCCAGTAAGAGGAGGAGAGTTAATGAGACGAAAAGCCATTGACTCCACCCTATTGAGAAAAGCTATGTGAGGAGAGCTTCCCCACACATGAGAGTTGTACTCTACACAGGGGCGAATAAAGCCCTTGTATAAAGTCAACAACTGTGCAGGGCTAAACAAGTATGGAGTCGGCTTAGCACAGCTGATCTCTTGGAAGCAGATTTTACAAGAGAGGTTATATGTTCTTTCCAAGATAAATCCCGAGAGAATGAAACCCCAAGTATGTTTAAAGATGATGCAGGATTGAGCTGGATGTTGTTAAAAAATAGAGGGTACTCCTCTGGATGATTTTGTCGGTTTGACAGATGAAAGAACTGAGTTTTTGGTGCACTGAAAACAAGGTAATTTTTACCCCAATCAGAGATATGAGCCAAGTCAGACATTAGGTGTACCATAGCCTCATCCCTTGTTTGTTGAAGCAACTGCTGAGATGGACACTGCGGGAACCGAATGGAAATGTGAAGGATGGAATCATCAGCGTACGAGTGAATAAGGTTAAATGTACAGCTTAGAAGGTCACTGATAAATAAAGGGAAGAGATTTGGTGATAGGACAGAGCCCTGAGGAACACTTCTGTTGATAGCTCTAGAAGAACGATGGCCGTCTACAGCAGCAGCTATAGAACGACCAGAAAGGAAGCTGTAGATGAAGGCACAGTTAGAAGGATAGAAACCGTAAGAGGGCAGTTTGGAAGTTAAAGATTTATACCAGACTCGGTCGAAAGCCTTTGAGATGTCAAGTGCAATGGCAAAGCTATCGCCAGAGTCGTGTGTGTGTGTGTGTGTGTGCGCGTGCGTGCGTGCGTGAATGTGTGTGTGTGTGTGTGTGTGTGTTTGTGTGTGTGTGTCTGTCTGTGTGTGAGCGAGTGACGCAATCCTGGATTATCACTGAACATACTTGGGGCTTCATTTTCTCGGGTTTTATCATTGAAAAATCATATTACCCCTCTTGTAAAATCTGCTTCCAACAGATTCGGTGTGCTAAGCCGACTCAGTTCCTTCTTTACCCCAGCACAGTTGTTGACTTTGTACACTGGTTTTATTCGCCCCTGTGTTCATGTGTGGGGAGGCTCCCCACATACAGCTCTTCTCCATAGGGTGGAGTGAAAGGCTTTTCGTCTCATTAACTCCCCTCCTCTTACTGTCTCCCTTCAACCTCTGTCTCTTCGCTGCCCTGTTGCAGCTTTATCTCTTTTCTATCGCAACTTCAATGGCCACTGCTACTCTGAACAGTCTGCTTGCATCCCTCCACCTCTACGACAGGCACGTAGTACCCGTCTAGCAACAAACTCTCATTCCTTTTCTGTCCAACCCCCTAATGCAAGAGTTAACCGTTACTCCCAGTCCTTGTCAACCGATACTCTATGTAACTGGTCAACTCTGAAACTGTCTTCCTCTGTCTTTCCCACTGCCTATGATCTCCAGTCTTTTAAGCACAATATGCCCAGATGTGTGGAGATGAACGGCTTCTGATATTAACTTTTCAATGTTCTTTAGCGGGAGGAAGCTTAACTGATATTGAGGATGTGATTCATGTTAACTGCATCGAATTATAGACTCTGATGATGATGATGATGATGATGATGATGATGCTTTGATAATACTCTCAATTTTTTTGTTTCTGTTCCCTGTATTTTGAGATATTTAATAATGATGATGATGATGATGATGATACTGATGATGATGATTATAATGACGATGATGACGGTGAAAGTAAAAACGAATACTGCTACGGTGGTGGTGATGATGATGATGCATCACGTAATGAGGTGAGAGAGAGAGAGAGAGAGAGAGAGAGAGAGAGAGAGAGAGAGAGAGAGAGAGAGAGAGAGAGAGAGAGAGAGAGAGAGAGAGCATTTACTCATACATAACCTAGAATATTGAACACACACACACACACACACACACACACACACACACACACACACACACACACACACACACACAGGGTATCAAATAAAACACGGTATACAAACTCACCACCTTTATAACACTGGCCATATAACAAACAGGCATCGTCACCACAGCTCCTCGGGCCGTATCCTCCTGGGCTTGGCAGGCTCCCTTAGCACCTATTTCTAAGCGAATTATTCTGAAGAGTACACCTCCGTATTATGTTATTTAGATATGCTTCAAACAGCCACAGATCGCGTCAATAATGGACTGAGTTATATCAAAGTGTCACATGCAGAATACGCTGGTTACGAGGAGCTACTAGTTGTTGTTGTTGTTGCCTAACCACGGTCTGTCTGCAGGAGCTGACTCGTCGACCTCAGGTAAGAAACTGCTTCTGTGGGGCCGTCCTACAAGTACAGCACAATACATACACCGTGTAGGGATCCGGCGCCCCCTTATGGTAAACAGTTCTCACTAGGATCGGACCAGTATCCTTCCTCACGACGAGGTGCGAGGAAATATGAGGAGGCTTGGCTCCACGCCGCGGCTGCTCCACTCTGGGTGTAAATCGCCACCACCTGCAGGCTTCTCGTCAGGGCCAGAGGTGTAGGCAAGCTTCCTAAAGTCATAACAGTAGGACCTCTGGCATCTCTTCCTTACCAGTGTTTCTGCATATATGACACCTTTCCTTAGTCACTGCCAGGACGTCTTTTTCCTTCTTTGTTCATTCTTGCTTCCTCCTGACGATATTACTTAGAAAAGACCTCACGTACAAAGACCATAACAACCTCTCCAGTTAGGAAAGTCCACCTTAGAATAAAATCGTGTGGAGGCAGCAAAAATAAGCTAAAGAGAAGACGTCATCGTACGAAAGGGACTGACAGGTCACTCCTTCACACAGTACATTATTGTCTTTCTGCGTTTTAACTAAGCAAACAGTATTCATAGTAAAACCGAAAACAATGTATATATATCACTGAGGAAAATATTACTGTGTTCTGTTCAGTAACGTATATTTCATTCTTGGTATATGAAAGGAGGGCCTTCACGTGGTGGCACTGATACACCTGGGCTATGGAGCAGGTGTCCGAATATACAGTTGTCCTTCGCCTTCCTCCCTATCCCTCAGATGAATGATGGTGGACTGCAGGGGGAAAACTTGAGCCTGCAGTCCACTGGGTTCACATTTCAGACGAACCTGAAGCTACAACAATACAACCTGCCATATCCAGATGGTTCTATGCAGTTTAAGGGAGCCTTCGAGACTAGGAGGGTGAGACCTAGCCATCACTAACCCTTCCACCATAAACACTAATTCCAAACAACGGTGGTGAGGTATAGTTTTCAATGGCCGCTTCACTACGAAAGGTCTCCCAGAAAATTAATAAAATCGTCTGGAGGCAGCAAGAACAGACCACCGGAAAATGACCTCTGGTTTAAGAATTACTTGTATTCGTAGCCCCAGGTTCATCTGAAACGTGAACCCGGTGGACTGCAGGCTTAAGCTGATATTCTGCGGATCACTCTCTTCCCTTCGGAGGATAAAGAGGGAGTGAGGAACGTTTGCACAGCCAGGCAGAAGAGCGACCATGTTCCTGGTTATATCCATGCCACCGCGTGAAGGGGTCCCTCGGGCTGAAGGCTTAGAAGTGCAAGATGTAAAAATAATAATAACAAAAATAATAATAATAATAATAATGATAATAATAACAAGCTCACAAGGTGCGGCTCGAGGCTGGGGCGACATCAGCAGCCGAGTGTGACGATGCATGTGTCCTTATCTGCTATACAGGCGATATACAAATATACAACGGTATAAAATATCTCCACTACTATTTCAAAGACTACAGTATGGCACACATGGAGAGCTGTATTCTAGGTGACACAGGAAGCCTCGCTGCACCTTTCCCTTAGCGATTTGTTTTAGCATATCACACCTTGAGCGCTCTCTTGTACGCCACTACTTCCGTGTTGATATCCACATACTTTGCATCAATTACATACACGATTTTGCTAAGGTGTAAATGTCCAGGATAAATCGCTTGGGAAAAGGTGTCACGAAATCTCCTCAGTCACTTAAAATGCGCCCTTTAGACCCCGTGTTGTATGCATAGGCGCCACTGATAACCCCTTCACTACGAGACCCATCCCCCTAACCGAATAAAACCCTTTGACGGTAGCCCTGTGTGAGGGGTCTAGGCTAGGCTACGGAAGTCCTGATCATTTAATAGATAGATAGATAGACAGGTAGATAGATAGATAGACGGATAGACAAAGGAAGGCCTAGTTGTGACGGTCAGCGGAATTTCTTGGGTACGTTTGTCAGGAGTCTTTTATTTATTCATTTATTTATTTATTTTTCTTTCCGGCACCCCATGGATTCGAATCACAGCGCGTTAACCCCTTCACACCTATGGCGTTGTTTTCTTGTCATATTCTTCCCACCTGCAGACGATTTTGTTCAACGCAGGAGCATTTGAATTAGCGAGGGGGGTTAATCTAGAGTTTAGCCTTGTCAGTTGGAAGCACCTCTCCCACGCTGAGTAAAATCGTCTGGAGAGAGAGAGAGAGAGAGAGAGAGAGAGAGAGAGAGAGAGAGAGAGGGAGGGAAGGAGCGAATAATAAACATGAGGACAATGGTATGTCATGGATACGTTGTCTAATTTTTTTTTTTTTTCCAGTCTGGGCCACCCCTTACAGGATGCAGCGTCCGGCATCAGTTAGTAATCACACGGAGCAACAAATCCGAATCGCCTGACCTGAGCGAAATCTCCATCCAGGTACAGCTGCGGGCGGTGACTTTCTTCCCCGTTTTAGTCCAACAATTTTGACACTCTTACGTGGTCTTCTGAAAAGCTTAGTGGCCTCCGAAGATCGTATCACTGGGTCTCTAAAGTCTTCGTTCACTGCCTCCCTAAGCATCGTAATGAAGATCTGTTTGAATGTATGAAATTGTATACTCAAGGAATCAGTTATCTACCCAGTTCGTCTCAAAATTATTTAACACAAGCGAATCCTCACAAACTTTAATCATCTTAATCCGGTGACGTATTTATGCTTATTTTTCTCTCGCTGCTGCTGCTACCTGTCAGATTTATTCAGTTTAGGATACACTTTTTGAACTGGCGTGGGTAAATGAATGGTCTTGATCACCTCTGACGGCACTAGAGTTGAGCGAGATATTTGAATGGGGTAAAGCTGTTCTCTCTGAAGATCGGAACGTGGGATTCGGCGCTGCTGGCAAAGAAGTTGAGCTAAGAACGTCATAAGTAAGCTTCTTCCATATTTCACGTAGCATATTTAAACAACTTTATTTATTTATTTATTTATTTATTTATCTTTATTGTGGGTAGACTCGCTTGATATGACTCGACTCGGCTAGAATCGAATCATCTTGCAGAGTTTCAAAATGATTGGTCGACTCTAAGTGTTTCTGGGTAAAACTGGTGTTCATGTTTTTTTCCCCTTATACCATACGGAAATTCTGACCTGATGGTGGTTGAAATCCGCGCCGAATACCCATAAAATAGAATGAAAAAAAAAAAAAAAAGTCACCGGAGTCTGTTCTGGTGGTTCGATTTTCGCGCCATGTGGTCACCAAGACAAAGGGAAATAACTCGTTCCCCTAAAGACACTCAAACGCTTTCATTTCGTTGTTTAAAATTATTGCATAGTACGGTTCCTTTGTAATTCGGGGTCCCTAAAAATACATAGCAGAAAATACAAAATCAGCAGCTGTCATGTCACGCTGTAGTCATGTCAATATAGCCCCGTATTCTCGTAGGTCAAGAAAGCTCCCTAACACCTTTCCCTAAGCGATTCATTTGCCTATTACATCTTCTTGTCCTTTTCCGTGGTATATAAGTCCTTCAAACATCGCCATATTCTACATAAATGACGTACAAAAGGATATTAACCAGTCATAGCTAAAAATAAATCGCTGAGGAGGATTCGCTAGGGAACCTCCTTACCTTTCGAGAATTCACAGGGCATACTCGTACTCCATCTCAGGCACTCACTCGATGTACTGCAGAACAAAAGGTTAACAGTGAATATAGGTGGGTAATTAATAACACAGGTGGGTAATTAGCAAACCAGGTGGGTAATTGGTGTGACTTAAAGTACCTAAAAATAATCACTTAAGTTTTCATAGTATACCTTATGGATACGGTATCAGTATATACTCTAATGTTAAAGGAGTCTTTTACGCACGCGCACACACACACACACACACACACACACACCCATTTATGGACACAAAGTAAAGGCTTCTAAATTTACACCTTATTTCACACACACACACACACACACACACACACACACACACACACACACACACACACACACACACACACACACACACACACTCACACACACAGCTCAGTAACTCTCTCCTCACCAGTTCAATCTTGGGTCTGAACAACACGCTTGCTTTACCACTGCCATATTGACTCTAGCGTTTACTGCGGGTGGGAGTGGGGGGACTTCTTCAAATTCTGTTCACTGTGGCTCCATCTGTCTTGAAATAAATGACAAACAATTTAACTTTTTAGCTACAGCGAGTTTTTTTTTTTTTATCAGCTGAAGAGGATCGTCCCTGGAAAACTGTAATATTGCTGGTACTTAATTCTCAGTCAAAAACTTCAAATGATTGTTACGTTACAGAACTATGATGAAAACTCTAACTCTTGGGACATAATCTACGGTCAGTGTGATTCAGACAACTCCATTAGTTTTCCTTTTTTTTCCATTTTTCATTTCACGGTTCGAGTATGAGGCTTGCTGAGATGGCCCAACACATTGCGGTGATACTGTTGCATCTGAATTTGTATTGCGTGAGGTTAGGTGAGGTTGGCTTTGCTTTGATTTTAGCTCTGGTTCAAGTTAGATTAGATAGGGGTTAGGCAGCATCAGGGGAAGTTAGATATGGGTGTCTTTACTGTGTATGATACTTCGAGAATAGTATTAAAAATTTACTAAGAAATACTGTTGATCTTGACTTTCAGGTTGCTTGGGTATGTGTAACTCTCCTCTTGACACCTCCATCACCAACACCGCGTCGTAGGGGAGTCTTGTGCTGGAGATGGAGAGGGATTCACGTGTCTTGCAGGTGTGTAGAGCCCTCGGAGACAGGTGGCAGGTGTTGGGATAGATGAGGAAGGAGGCAGGTGTATCGGAAGGTACAGGTTTGTGAGGAGGCACATGTTGGAGGAAGCAAGTGCGTGTGGAACTACAGGTGTGTGGGTGGGTGTGGAGGCAGGTATGTTTTGAGGAAGGTGTGTGTGGTAACTGTATGTGGTGGCAGAGGTGTATGGATACAGGTGTGAGGTGAGGCAGGTGTGTGGGTTGGCAGGTATGTGTGGAGGCAGTTCTGTGTGCATACAGGTGTACCACAACCCTGTTATGTCTTGCTCTGTGGTATAAGTAAGTTTATTTACAGAGATCTTACACACAGATGCGCTCCTCACCAAACCGATGCGTTCATCTGTGTGTAACATCTCTGTTACTTACTTATACCACAGCACAACGACTATCATGTCCAACTATGACATAACAGAGTTGTGGTACACAGGTGTAAGATGAGGCAGGTGTGTGGGTTGGCAGGTATGTGTGGAGGCAGGTGTGCTGGGGAAGTATGTGTGTTGGGAGGCAGGAGCGTGTGGTCAGGTGTGATGGGGAGGGAGGTGTGCTGGGGAGGGAGGTGTGATGGGGGCGGGAGGTGTATGTGGATGCAGGTGTGCTGGGAAGGCAGGCGTGTGGGGAAGCAAGTGTGTTGGGAAGCAGGTGTGTGTGGAGGCAAATGTGCATGTGGGCAGGTGTGAAGGTGGAGGTACGTGTGCAGAGAGGCAGGTGTGTGTGCGTGTGTGGAGGTAAGTGTGTGTGTATGTGTGTGTGTGTGTAGAGGTAAGTGTGTGTGGGGGGGGGGCAAGGGGTGATGGGGAGGCAGATGAGTGAGGGGGCAGGTGTGCTGGGGATCTGTACTTAATTAAATGTTAAGCATCTATTAATCCCTCCAAAACAATGACTTCTTTTTTATTCTATTTTTGTTCCCTTCAGACGATTTATATTCAGTTTAGAAGATTTAGAGTTAGAGCAGGATATTCACTAACCCCTTCACTACTACGATACTTTCCTAACCTGTATAAAATCGTGTCCCAGCAATTAGGATAAAAATAATGCTGGTGTCCTCGGATTGAAGAGGTTAATGAAGTAGAAAAAAGCCGCATGAAACTCCAGCAGAACAAATGGAGTAGACCAGGTGAGATGCAATTAAGGACAGGTATGATACTAGTTTGACAAGCACCTGTGTGACTAGAAGGTGTGGGTAAAATAAAAACAATAATAAAAAGTACATTTGGATCCATGACAGGTGGAAAAAAGGCTAAGGAAGGTGTGATGCAGGTGTATGACAGGTGTAGGCCAGGTGTCATGAGGTGTGGATTGGCTTGAGGGAACGTTTGGGGTAGATGTATGACAGGTGTAGGACAAGTGTGTGATAGGACTGAGACAGGTGTGTGGCTGGTGATGAGCAGGTGTAAGACAGGTGTGGTGTAGGTGTTAGGAGGTGCTGATCGAAGTATGGGCAATGAATTTTAGGTGTATGGCAGATTTATAACTTGTGTGACAGGTGCAGGGCAAGTGTGGACAGGTATATGACAGATATATGACAGGTGTATGATTCGTGTGGTGTAGGTGGGGTTAATTAGAGTCATGGCAGTTACTTCAGGTGTATGGCAGGTGTATGACAGGTGTGGCATGGTCTAGGAGTGCACGGTCTGGGTGATACCTTCCTCATCCTCGTTCTGTGCCCTCCTGTACTTCACCCTCTCTCCGAACAACTGCCGATCCTGTGGGTGGACGCAAAGCACAATGAAAAGTATAAGATAAAATATGATGTTATTTCAGACGAAGTACAAGTCTATTAATCCTTGTTGGGAAAAATGTTCTGTGAAGTGCGTGACCTGCTCGTATCCAATCCTACTTTTTGCTGTAGTGATTAAATCCTTTATTTTCGTTATATTCCCTTATCCAGGAATCTCTCTCTCTCTCTCTCTCTCTCTCTCTTGAATCCGATGAGGCATTTTTCATTTTAGTCCAGCTGGCACCAGACAACTATATTCAGCTTAGGAAGGACCTCTACAAGTGAGGGTGGTGATGAAGGCTTTCCCAACCCCTCTAGTTCGATAAGTCTACCCTAAAGCCATACCAAATCGTCTGGACAAGGCAAGAAATAAACACGTCATCGGATTGAAGGAGCTGCCTGTGGTATGTGGGGGTGTTCACCATCCACACACTCTATGTAGTGCTGCCTTTAGGTGGTTCTACACTGAGTAACAAGCCAAATGGTTTACTATAAGCCAGGAAACCATTAAACACGCTGGTTGGTTGCCATATAACCAAATGACGCCCTGTGGTTTAGTGGGTTGATGTGCTCCAACCAGGAGGTGCCTGAAAGGTGTATATCCGAGGAATGACTTTTATATGCCACTCAGGGGTCAGTGAGGTTGGTCAGTCTCGCCAGAAATTTCGGGATTGAATAGTCTAGTTCTGGGTCCCTGTGCTTGTGATAGGGATGGAAAGGACTGGATTTAATACCTCCACGTGACACACACAGCAAACTACACTTAGCTGCCATCTCTCTCAGAGCTACATGGTTTGGCTGGTCCCTTTCTTTGCCTCCCCTTCCTGGTATTAAACATTACTCGGCTTCTCACCATTCAGTCGCTGCCTCCTACATTTAACCCTTCAGAGCACTTTTCCTTTCGTGCCTAAATGTGATCTGCCAGAGGGGATGAAATTTGCTTTCATTGTTTGTTCCGCTATTTAGCCCCTTACATAGATAAGAGTACATTTCCTAATTTGTTTTTAAAAATGTAGTCATCACCCTACATCTTTTCCTTCCTTCAAATTGCCTACTTTTCCATTAATATCTCCAGTTTCAAATGCATACTGGGTTTGGTGCTTTTCATAACTTCCTCTACAATTTCATATAATTTTCAGCTTCATTATCACAGACTATTGTCGAAGTGTAGACTTGGACTAAGCTCCTTCACGTCTCTCATACTCATGTGTATTATGACCTGGTGCTTGTTTAGGTATTGTATTGTTTTTAATGTTGCCACTTAAGTACTCAGTGGCTAGTAAACCAACACCACGTTCCTTCCTTTTTTTTTTTTTTTTTTTTAATGTGTCCGATTATGGGCATAGGTTTCACAGCCTGTCCCCAAGGCCCAGTAGTCCTCCTGCATACCATACACCTCCACATGCCACCACTTCGGCACTAACACCCACCGTCTATATTGAATACATGCTAGGTCTGTCTCATACAGGACTGGTGTATTGGTATTAGCAGGGGTATTTTTGCAACATGTCGGCGGGTCTCTCGGTAGATCAGTAAAGTCTGTTTTTATGAAATATAAATCCTTAAACTGTTCCCTGTCCTAGCGGGAATTCGAACCTGGGTCCATTACGACTGCAGGCCACCTCTCTACCGATTAAGTCGCGCCTCTCCCTCTTTAGCACTGTATTTGACCATCATATGATTTTACTAATACGTCGTGTGGTTAGATGGGTTCCTGAACTACCGAAGACTTGTGATGTCTCAATTTACACCTCTCAGATCTTGAAGAAAATAACCAAGTTGGCTTCGGGCGTTGTATGTACCGAGGTTTATCTTCAGAGTGGCAGTAGTGGTGATAGTGAGCGGAGGGGAGCCTTTCTGCAGTGTGTACTATCATATCAAAGCGACATATGTTCTCCTTCCTTTATTTTGTATCCTTTGTAAGGTTTAGAGGAGAGCTGACACCCCTGTAAAAATAACGATGGAAAGTTTTATGCAGCGGAAGACATTAGCAAGGAACCAGACGAACTGACTGATTGTTTTTATTTTGGGAAGGGGACTGAACCCCAAAGAAAAATTGGGGG
>JAGKTI010011648.1:632-26003 GCA_018397915.1 Birgus latro | reverse complement strand
TTTTCACTTCCATGCTCACCTCCCTGTTTCTTATCACTGCTTTCAACGAACCAGCAACCTTCCTTCCCTGCTGTACCCTTTCGAGCACTTCACCCTCCAGACTACCATCCTTACTCATCACACTGCCCAAGTACTTAAATTCACTCACATTCTCCATATCCTTCCCATCCAATCTCACTGTACATTCACTGGCTTCACTTCTCTCGAAGACCATCACTTTACTCTTCCCTACATTCACCTTTAGATTCCGTTTCTTACACACTCTCCCAAACTCATCAACCAAGCCTTGCAGCTCCCTTTCGTCTTCGCTCAACAACACAGCATCATCTGCAAACAACAGTACAGGGAGTTTCCAAACACTGCCCTCTCTCACTAGGGCCGCTCCAACATCCACTGCCCGACCTTGTATCTCTTTTATAACCCCATCCATGTACAGATTGAACAACAATGGAGACATGACACATCCTTGTTTCAATCCAACCTTCACATGGAAAGATTCATTCAGTTTGCCATCCACACGCACTGCAGCCTTAGCACCCTCATACGTACTCTTCACTGCCTTCAACAACTTCCCATCCACTCCATATATTCTTAATACCTTCCACAAACCTTGTCTATCCACCCTGTCATATGCTTTCTCCAGATCCATGAAGGCTGCATACAACTTCTTGCCCTTCCCTAGAAACTTTTTCACTTAGGATCTAAGAATGAATATCTGGTCTACACAACCACTTCCCTTCCTAAAACCTCCTTGTTCTTCTCCAGTGTCATGGGCAATTAAAAAATTATGTAATACACGGAGTGAGGAGACATCGTCAGGTTTTACAATGTGTTACTGAGGGGTGGGAAGTGTAAAAAATGTTATTTAACAGCAAAATTTAATATAAAGACTAAATAATGTTGGTGTAATCTTTATACCTGGCATGGAATACACTATGGCCACAGTGAACAAACTCCTCAGATAACACAGCATGTACTGTACTATATTCTATCTATCTATCTATTGCCAGATGCCATAATCTTGTAAGGGGTGGCCATTTGACTTTGAGTTATTTGTTTTACAGGGAGGGGCACTAACCCTCCACCAACCCACTTGTTAACACGTAGGGAGCACACATGGTTTGGTTATATGGTCACCACCCAGTGTTTTAAATGGTTTCTTGGCTTACAGGAAACCATTTGGCTTGTCACTCAATGTAAAGCCACCTGTAAATGAAAGAAAAGCAATAAGAAGTGACAGGAAAGATGGAAGAAATAGGAAGAGAGGAGAGCAGGCAAAGAAAAAGAATGATAAAGGCTAAGGAAGAAGTAGGCAGCGCTAGATCGAGTGAGTGGATGATGGTCGCCACCACCTACCACACTATATTAATGAATATAATGTACTCATGATGACAGAACGTTACTCCCTATCACAAAACAATGTCACCTATGCATGACAATAAAAGTGACTACCAAATTCATCATTTCTGCAACATCTGTACAGTCAAAATTCAGAAAAACTTATGAAAATCCAAACTTTGGTGCAAATTTTGGGGTCTTGCCTATATTATTCAGCTTTGGTACGAGTCAAACTAACTTCTTTGGCACCCTGTCTAACTCTCTTTACCTCTTTCCAGAACATTTTCTTACATTCCCTCCACTTTACACTCAAATTCTTTCCAAATTCCTCATCCACTCTCCTCTTACTCTCTCTTACTAATCTTTTCACCTCTCTCTTCCTCTCTGCATATGGTACAACTCTCTCTTCCATCTCTCAACTTCTTCCATGCCCCTGTTTCTCATCCACTCGCTATATGCTTTCTTATTTTGTGCCACAGCCTCTCTCACCTCTTTATTCCACCATGCTGTTCCCTGCACCCCCTTTCATCTTCTCTTCACCCCACACACCACCTCACATGCCGCACAGATTTCTTCTGCGAATATCTTGCACACACCTCCACGTCCCCCATCTGCTCCAATCCACATTTACCCAATTGCTCCTCCATCTCCCTCTTATATTCTGCCATTTTTCCATCCTCCTGTAACCTTTCCACCCTCCTTGTATGAACTACTTCCTCCTGTCGTTTCCATCTTCTATTTCTCCATTTCATTCAGATCTTGATTCTCCCCCAACCTCTATATCCTCTTGCATCCATTACACACCTTCTGATCCTGTCATCCACACACACATAATCAATCAATGCCTTCCGTTCATTTAGTTCACCACCACCCTTCTCATCCCTCGCCACGTATACCTATGGATCATTTTGTGCCTGAAGAAGGTGTTGGCTATCACCAACCCCCTCCCGGCACAAATGTAACTCCGTTGGTATATTTTAGAATCTATTATTTTTACCCTTCTCTTGCCTCAGAAGGAGAATAGGGACAGAAGCATGAGAAACCGAGAGTAAGAGCTAGCAAACACGGCAGAGGATACAGAGGACTGGAGAAGTTGGTAGAGTCACATGTGGGACCCAATCTGGATCAATTTCCAAACTGTACTCTCAGTTCTATCCTTCTATCTGTGCCTTCATCTTTAGCTTCCTTTCTGGCCATTCTTAAGCAGCTGTTGTAGATGGCCACCATTCTTCTCCTAAAGCTACCAATAGTGGTGTTCCTCAGAACTCTGTCTATCACCAACTCCCTTCCTTCTATTTATCTATGACCTTCTGAGCTGTACATCTAATCCTATCCACTCATACGCTGATGACTCCACCCTTCACCCTTCATTTCGCTTTCTGCAGCATCCGTCTCAGCAGTTACTTCAACAAACAAGGGATGAGGCTATGGCACACCTAATGTCTGACTTGGCTTATATCTCTGATTGGGGTAAAAGCAATCTTGTTCTTAATACTTCAAAAACTCAATTCTTACATCTTTCAACCAGTCAAAATCTTCTGCAGGAGTATCCTCTAATGTTTACCAATATCCAACTCTACCCTGCATCATCTTTAAATATAACTGGGGTTTCATTCTCTCGGGACTTATATTTTAAAGACTACACAACCTCTCTTGTAAAATCTGCTTCCATGAGATTGGGTGTGTGAAGCCAACTCCATGCCTTCTCTAATCCTGCACAGTTGTTGACTTTATGGATGGGTTTTGTTCATCCCTGTGTAGAGTACAATTCTTGTGTGGGGAGGCTCCCAACATACAGCTCTTCTCAACAAGATGGAGTCAAAGGATTTTTGTCTCATTAACTCTCCTCCTCTTACTGGCTCCCTTCAACCTCTGCCTCTTCGCCGCACTGCTCATCTTTGTCCCTTTTCTATCAATGCTCCTCTGAACTACCTGTTTGCATTTCTCCACCACTACAGTGGGTGCATAGCACCTGTCTAGCAAAAACTTTCATCCTTTTTCTGTCCAGCAGTCTAAAGCAAGAGCTAACTGTTACTCCCAGTCTTTCATGTATACAACAGGTCAACTCTGGAACTGTCTTCCTTTTTCTGTATTTTCTACTCCCTATGACCTCCAGTCTTTCAAACGCAGTGTGTCCAGGTATCTTGAATTTGGCTCTTTTGCTAACTTGGAAGGAACAATCTTGCAGGCTTCTGGCCTTTGGTTCCTTCTTCCTTGCATTAAAAAAAAAAAAAAAATCAGGATAGAACTTAAGTAAGGATTACCATCAGCAATTTTCTTTTCCAATGGAAGGAGTTACAAACTGTATATTGTTCATCCCCATTCACTCTTGGGGATTGGTTTTAAGATGAATAAAACTGTTTGGTGGTAGCAAGAATTAAAATTTCAGAACATCATCAGATTACAAAGTAAAACTTTATAACACATCATGTCTGGACTAAATAACCTATTAACCTTGCTGTGAACCTCTACCTCCAGATGGGGCAATAAGGAGTTGGATAATTAACAGACCCAGATTACATCTTACATGCTGAGCCAGGAATCCCTCGCCTTAGTCCTTTCCATGCAGCAACCAGTAGAGCCCAGTCCCCTTTGTGCGTTTTGATTATCATGGCTCGCTCTCCCTCACTGAAGTTACACATTGCAAGTTCTTTAGCCTGTAAGAGAAAATGAATAAAAATATAAATAAAATATGTATGCAACAGGAACTAGTATGAAAATCTGTTTTTTTGTAGACTGAATGTGGTTGTTGTTGTTGCTGTTGTTAATCAACCCCAGTTTGTCTGGCCAAGCAGATCCATCAACCACAGGCAAGCAACCACCCCTGCCAGGTCGTACCATGCAGCAAACACAGTTCCCTTGCTGCTGACAGTGCCTATCCATAGCAAGGCAGAGGGAAACGTGGAGGTTCAGCTCCAGGATGAATGCCACATCTACGTCCCTCCACCCAGTTAGCAGGGGTTCCATAGCGGGCTCCACTACACCCTGTAATTTGGTTGTACTGTTACCACCCAATGTTGCCATGGTTTCCTGAGGTACAGGAAACCTTTAGGCTTGTTACTCACTGTAGCATCACTTGAAGCAGACAGAAGGATAACAAAAGTCTGAGGAAAGATGGGAGAAACCGAAAAGGAATGGCAAAGGTGATGGAAAAAGCAGGGAGCCCTACTTCAAGTGAATGGATGATGGCCACCACCAACTATCAGCAGTAAATAATAAAACTCCAAAATATTTATTAAAATCATACCTGCCAACAAATGTTTATACCTTGAACACTGTGATGGTACTCTGTTCCTGTAGATATAACCTAATGTAGCACAGGTGGCTTTGTAGAGTAGCCATATCTAAGTCAAACAACTCATATAACTGAAAGAAAAATTAACCATGTAAACGACAGCATGTGAATGTTCTAGTTATCTGACTATTTGACATGAGGAGTAGGAAAATAGGGAACCCCATCACTAAGCCTCTGAACTGCATGACTACATTTTACCTTCCTTGCAAAATTCACTTCTCAGAGAGTGGGTGTCCTAATTACACCCTTCACATACTTAACCCCTGTGCAGTTGCTATATCTACAGGAGTCTAATTTCATCCTGTGGGGGGCTGGCCACATACAGCTGTTCTAAACAGGGTGGAGTCAGAATTTTTATCTCATCAACTCCCACATTCATACCAGTTCTCTTAAACTTCTTTACCTTTACTGCAGTGCTATACAGTACATCCCCCTAGTACACGAGTTCCTAGTACACTAAATGCTTAGTGCGCAAGGACCTATTTTTTAATATTTTGTATTATTTTTCATATGTTACTATCCACAGTGCACAAGTCAACCCACACGATGCGAGGCGCCAGGAGAAAAACCAGTGTTTTCCAGTGTGAACCCCAAGTGCACTACCTGCCTCTCCACTACGCACTACCCTCATCACCCATTTCTATAATAAAGTTTGGATCCACATGAATAACGGTTATTTCACAAATGCCAAATTGTTATACTAGAAACCAGTGGAGGTGGAGGGTATGGCAGTTGGTGAATCAGGGGAGGTGGTGAGGGGAGGACCCTCCATCTCCTCCTCACTACTGCTCACATTGTCGGCAATTTCCTTCACCTCTTCTTAGTTGTTTATTTCATTCCTTACCTTGTTAAGGAAATTATGTCCATAACAAGATGAGGAATGAAACAGACAAAGAAGAAGACGTGAAGGAAATTGCCTAAAATGTGAGCAGTAGAGAGGAGGAGATGGAGGATCCTCCCCTCACCATCTCACCTGACTCACCCACTGCCATCCCCTCCACCTCCACTACCCCACCTGACTTACCAGCCACCTTCCCTTCTACCTCCACATCTAACTGGTGCCATTTTCTAGCACCAATTAGACATTATTGGCGAGATCCTACTGTACTGTACTGTATATGTCTTAGATATTTTCCCCTCAAACAGGTCAAAAAGGTCACTGATAGAGAGAGGTGCCACCCATATGTTAATTTTTCCATTAGCTTATGTATTCCTAGTATGCGAATTCCTAGAATGCGAGCATCTATGCCGCCCATATAGGCGTGTACTAGAGGGGCGTACTGTGTCTCCATCCCTCTACGTCTACAATCTGTATTTCAATGACTGTCACACTTCTGAACTGTTGGCTTGCATCCCATCCACGTTATGGTGAGTGTGCAACACCTGACTAGCAACACACCTTCACCTCTTCTCTCTTCAACTCTCAGACACAAGACTCAAATCTGGAAGTGTTGTCTTCAATCCATATTTCCCACTGCTTGTTACCTCTCCCTTTTAAACACAATGTGTTCAGGCACCTCCAAATGAAGTGACCTTGTCTTTGGATCTCTTATGTTCAATTTTCCTGAAAAGAGCAATATTTCTGCAGGCTTCCAGACTTTCATTCTTTGTTTTTTTCCCAGAGTTCATGTGATGTAGCAAGTAATGGTCCAAGGATTCCTAGTGTAATACTCCCTTTAACCTCACTGCCATTATGGCATTCCTACTCACACAGGATATGGCACGCCATAAACTCAAAGATGGCTCACACCTATACATTATCGACACTTCACCACTGATGTGGGTCAACATGATGTGTCACATAGTGCTCCAGAGGAATATTACAAGATGCAGAATGCATCAAACAACACTACAACAGGATGCCACCAGGAAGGTGTTTTTTTTTCTCTCTAATTAATATGCCTCTATCTCCCTTGGCAGGTCAGGGTATTATCTAATAGGATGTGCAGATATTCTTCTACTCTTATTATATTCCCTTCTCAGGGATGAAATGTCTGCAGCCATGCCCCCCCTTCGTGTTCAAGGTTCAGTGCATGCAACTGGTTTGTCATCACAGAAACTATGTACCATACTCCCTCTGCTACAACTGGGACCTATTCAGTTTGGAAAAATGTTCTGAATGCCAGTATCTCCTCCAAACCTTGATAGAGAAATGAACATTTTCATTATGCTTAAACCAAAGTGCAATTTCAGCAGAATCTTCTCGTCTTTAGACAAGCCTTTCTACTACTGTAACATGATAGCATCCTGATGTAATGGGGTCTATAAATGCCCGCGTTGCCCAGAAGCAAAGTGGGGATCCTCTCTTTGGCTCAGTGGTAACATGCACGTGTATGAAGCGCGGAGGCCTGATATCGAATTTCAGCCAGGACAGTGTGATTAATTTGTTAAATTTCATTTCAGTATTACACTGGATGGCAGCAGTGTGGGATGTGAGGCAGGGCTTGGTTGGCAATTTGATGCTGTTCCTTGGTTAGCTGACAGCGTCCTTGTCGTTACATCCTGGAGATGGGCTGTTCGGTGTGGTCCATAGCCTCCCCGAGGTGGCCTCCGATGCTACACTGCCTTGTGTGTTTGAAACTCACCAAATTAATCACCAAGGGGAGAAAAGAGAGGTGTAATGGGGTCTATAAATGCCCACATTGCCCAAAGGCAAAGTGGGGATCCTCTCTTTGGCTCAGTGGTAACATGCACGCATATGAAGAACAGAGGCCTGAGATCCAATCTCAGCCAGGACAGTGTGATTAATTTGTTAAGTTTCATTTGTTACTAAAATGATTCTACTTAATACAAAATACATACTGCTTTTTCTCATCAGCAGCATCTATCACTTCCCTGTATAAAGCTTAGAATACTCCTAACCCTTAAAGTATGGTGAAGTCTTTTAGTTTTACTGTACTTTGCTAATGCCATACAATTTCATTCAGCTTAAAAGGGGTTAAGCACAATCTCCATTTGCTTGTTCAGTATGACTGATTCCCTTCAATCTATTTATAGCCATATGATTTAAATACTAATATAAAAGAGGGCCTCTCTTAATGAATGATTTTGTATCTAGGGCAATATTTTTGTCAGTTAAGGAAGATTCCCAGCACCCTTTCCTTACCAGTACTCTCTGAATATGGTACATTACTACATCTTCGTACTGTCCATCACATATACAATACTGTATGCACTAATATTAAACCAGCATAAATAAAATACAAAATAACATGAAAGTGTAATATGTATAATACACGATTAAGGAAGAGGTCCTAGAGTGCCTTCTAAGCCAGGTGTACAGCCCCTATGTTCTAATGTACTGTTTGTGACTGGCACTCACCTTGCTCTCTGAGTGAACCTTCAGTGTGGCTGGAGAAGGCAGTGTATTGGCATCAAGGGTGTGAGCAAGGGCTACCAAGGAGGACCCTGAGTCATTTTCAGCATAGAGATGGACGGACGACATCATAAGGTTACGGCAGTGGTGCACCTCTGCTTTCAGTACAGGTAATTTCTGTGCTGTATTCTCATTGACTAGCCTGCCAAACAGATGTCACAATAGTAATGTGCTCTTGCTGACTAACCTATCAAATTTATTACCATGGTGATGTGCTCTTATTAACTAGTCTGCCAAATGGATGTCAAAATAGTGATGTGCTCTCACTGAATGGCGATGCATTTTCACTGATTTCCCTGTCAAACAGATGTTGTAATGGTGAGTGCTGCTATGAATGGTAGTTAATTATCATCATCTGGTATAGGTTGGTGAATGACTTAAAACACTATGATAAAAAAGGACAAAAATTATCTAACATAAACACACTATCATATACAACTGATGCATGACAGGCTGCTGTGGTATAGTGTAAAAATGTTGTAATAAAAACAAACAAATCATATACAGGTGGTGAATGGGAAATTGTGTCATATAAAGAAAAAAAATGGTGAAACATAAGAAATGCATACACAGCTGGTAAATGATAAAGTCTATCTATCTATCTATTGCCAGACGCCTTAATCCTGCACGGGGTGGCCACAAAACAAATTGCCTTCATGTCACTCTGTCCCCTGCCATTTCACTACCATGCTCCCAACTCATACCCCCCTCTCTCGTATACCTCTCCGCTCCATCCCTCCATCTCATCCTCGGCCTCCCCCTCCCTCTCGCCCCCTCCACCTAACTCACATACACTCTCCTCGTCAGTCTTTCACTCTCCATCCTCTCCACATGCCCAAACCACCTTAACGTGCTTCTCCTAATGCTTCCCATCACGTCCTCAACCACACCACAACGCTCCTTCACTTTCTCATTTGTTAGTCTGTCTCTCCATGTGACTCCACATGCTCCTCTCAAATAACTCATTTCCACTGCTCTCACTCTTGACTTCTGTCCTTCCAACAGGGTCCAAGCTTCACTTCCATATGTCAGAGTTGGTATCACAATACTGTCATGTAACAACTTTGATAAAGTAATGTGGTAAAAAAAAAAAAAATGATGACAAGTATAATAATATGGAAGTGCACATATGGAATGGTTATTATAGTGGTCCCTCAGGTAATGCACTGTTTATAGCACAAATATGAGAAGCATGGTAAGTACAACTTTGACCCCATCATGAGTGATGCAGTCAATTACAGGGTAGCCCAGCTCCTAGCTGTATCACACTCAAGCCACGCACAATGTCACTCCAGTCATGTGCAATTGGCTTCTGCTTGTGCTTTGTGTGTGTATGTGTTTTATATGTACTCCATGTTTGTGTGTTATGGGTGTGCTTCATGAGCAATGTGTTTGTGTGTTTCACGTATGTTGTGTGTTGTGCGTCCCTAGGCGTGCTTCGTGAAGGCCTTATGTGTGCATTGTCAAGCATGTGCTTTTGTGCAATGTGTATGCTTTGTGTATTAAGTGTGTGGTGTGTACACTAGGTTTTCATAACTTGTGTGTGGTGGCTGTGAGTACAGGGTACTTTTGGCCAGAGGAACAGAGGAAAAGAAAAAAAAATGACTTTGGCCATGTTGCCAGTGGCAATTAGGCTTTTATAATGCTTTCCCCTATACTGTACCTTTATAAGGCAATACAGGTATTAGATAGTGAGGCAACCAGCCAGTATCAATTAGGCATACTAACTGAGGGATCACTGTACTAAATGAGTGATACACCAGTATCTAAACATCAGATCCAAACAATATCTGAAATAAAAATACCTGTATAAGAGAAAAACAAAGAAACTACAGCAGAAGAGATGAGTAGGGAGGTTGTCTTGGATTGTACTAACAGTGGAAATATATTTGTATAAAATCTTAAATACTATGGAAATAGGAAACAACACCTGTTGATGAAATTTGTGGTAGTTGCACAATTTGTAACATACTGTACTGGAAAGAAAAAAAAAAGAAAAAAAAGTAGCACTTTGTATGGACCATTGCTCAGAGGTGATGGTCCATACAGACCCAGGGACCCCACCAAAATAATGTTAAACAGGCACATTACCACATAAATAATTGAAAATAATTCCTTCATTTGTTATGCTAATTACATGGATGACAGGAAGAAAATATCAGACTGGAAATCATGTTTCTCAATCATAGTCCTGGACATTAAGGAATCATAAACTGAGAATGAGAAGGGAAATTTTATCAACCTAGCAAATATTTTGGTTGCTCATCAGGTAGGTGTTGGGAGAACTCCTTTTACCTTAGTGCCTGTAATTATTCCCTACTCTGCAACAGACAGAAATCCATAGGTAGGGCTATCCTTTGCCTCTGATGTATTGCTGAACCTGAGATATGTCTTCCTTCACAACAGATTTCTCCTTTACCCACAACACTGTTAATTTTCTTTCAGATCCATTTGTTTTCATCCTTTCATTCAGATTCATTACCAGTCAGAGTTAACTCTCTTTCTTCTCTTTGCCTGTGCATTTTATGTGGCTGTTTAAGTGCATTACATTTTCCATATTTATTCTAGTGGCAGGTGGAGGCACTCACCATCCACTCACTCGATGTAGTGCTGCTCTTGGATGCCTGCCCTTTCCTCTCTCCCTTCCTTCCTCTTCTGTCTTTCTTTCCCTCATTCCTTCCTCTTCCTTCTGTCTATAGGTGACTACACTGAGAAACAAGCCAAATGATGTCCTGTACACCAGGAAACTGTTTACTTCGCTGGGTGGTAACCATATAACCAAAGTATGGCACCTAGTGGTTTAGTGGATAATCAAGGTGCTCCAATTGGAAGGAGCTGGTGCACGTTTATATCCAAGGGGGTGGTTGGGGTTTATTGTTCACATAATGCCACTGAGGGATGAGTAAGGCTGGTCACTCTCATCTTAAATGTCAGGACCAACTTGCCTAGCCCCAGGTTCCTAAGCTCCAAATGGGGCGACATAGGAAAGGATGATGGATGGATGGATTTATTGTATCTTACCACTGATATTCACCATCCTTAATGATATCACCACGATATACATTAGTTTAAAGACACAAGGAATTTAAGTACGGTATACCTGTGCTGATGAAAAATTACATCAGGGAGAAGGGGAACAAAATCCTCACCCCCCACACTGACTTGTGGGAGGTAGACACACGATGTGTGGTGAGCTGATTGATGCTCCTACAGCGCTGCCAAGGCTACTGGTTTTGTTTGCATCACTGCATATAATGTGATTTTAGCAGATCTGTATGTTACATCACCTCGTATGGGCCAAGATGACTTCACCCTATAATTAATCCTTATTTAAAGTTCTTTCACTTTAATGCTGTTTCATTATTAAGCAGGTGATAAACTAACCTTAATTCTTTACCTAAAGTGTCTTGCAATTCAGGAAAAAGTAGTTCTGATTTTTTAACACCTGTCTCACTTAGAGAGTTGCCTGCACACATCCTAAACTTCAGTGAGGAATGACTGCAGTATAAGTAGATACAGACTGTGGATACTACATATGAACAACATAAAATATTGAACTGTAATGTGTAAAAAAGACATGGCCATCTTACCGATGAGTTGCCATCTCTGCCAGAAAGAGATCACTGGAGGAGTCATGGCCAGGAGTGACAATCCCTTGGGCATGGGTGAGAGTTGGTGGGTCAAGGACAGTAGGAATGAAAGGACCAGTAAGCACACCCAATGGAACAAAGGCATCAGTTTGGCTCTGAAACACCTGCAGTGTTACTTCGACTACTGCTCCTTGATCTTCAAACACCTGCAGAATAAATGCAAAGCTTAGCTTCAAGTAAATGTTTAGTTCCAAAGTGAATGTCAACAAAATTTAATAATAAATAAAACAAATTCATCTGAATTAAAGGAACAATATAATGCTTGAGATCTGCACTAGTTGGATATATTTTGATACAAATTACTGAAAGAAAGTTAAGAATCAGTTATAAGCAGCTAGTGCTTTACACAAGAAAAACAATTTTTTGGCTCAGACACACAGACTTCGGTTTTCAAGCTAAGGGATGTATGGTAATACAAAATGACACTCAGATTTTCCCACACACAGCAAATGAAATGTATACAATTTAAACTCTTCAATTAGAGCCCCTGCAAACTTCTGAAAGTTGCCAGTGTTCACTGGATCACTAAATAGTATGGCGTCACTACCCACTCAGAGCTGGTGTACCTTCCTCTAAAAAAATTCCTATCAGGATTATTACTCATGCATAAAGCATTATACAGTAAGACCTCACTATAACAGACTAATTGGGGCCCAAGCCAGTCAGAAAAATGCGAAATTCCGATAAAAGCGACATCCGGACTTACCCCTGCTAATCCGGACTTTTTCCGATATATCAGACATTAGTCCGGATTGCATCAGTGGTTTTCATCACCACTGCAGTACTGTACTGTGTTATACCTTCACTACATTAATCAAATGGTATAATAATACTGTACTGTGCACTGAAAAACATGTCTTTTACTTGTCTTATTGTGGTGAACATAGCTGAAGTGGTCAGGCAGTCCGGACTGCTTTCTGGCTTTATTGGACTTTTTCCGATATATAGGAGTTTAGTCCGGTAGCTCCTCGAGTCCGATAAAAGCGAATTCCGGTCTACTGAAGTCTGTTATATCGAGGTTTTACTGTATCAGTATTATATTCAGCTTAGATATTTTACTGGTGTTCTAAATGAGATTTACACTGAAAAGTTCTCCACAGAGTTTACTAAAAGCCATGAAAGTGTATTGTGTGTGTTTGCATTCAGCACATTTTTACCAAGTGTTATGAATTTCAGTTGATGGAAAAATTTATCATGCAGTTTCCAAAGATTGTAATCTTTCATATGGCAAATCCTGACATGATTCTATCCATTATACACTTAATAATACTGTAGTAATATTTGTACGCCCGAAATCTTACAGGGCCGAGATCAGCGACCCAAATTTTTAAAGGCATGGTATTCCTATTGCTTTGAGAAAACATCTCAGTTTTGCTACAGTCTATTTTTCCACATATATTTTAGCTGACCACGACACTATATTTTCCAGATTCATTGGCTGATTTCAAAAGGTGTGGGTGTCAGGTGTGGTGATACACATCATCAGTGCTGCCCTGGGCCCCTGGTGGTAGGCACACAAACTACGTGACGCTACCCATGTGAAAGTGCCTCTAATGTATATGACCTCAGTGGATTCATACAATCTTCGATTGTTTAAGTACCATATTTCCGTCATTTGTTATGTAAGATACAATTTCATTACAGTATACTCATTTACCAATTTTTCTTACAGATGCACATTCACCACCTAAAAATGTGAGTGATCAATACTCAGGCAACATAATAATCACATGCAGACTGTCCCTAAACTGAGATGGATGCAACCTTCCATTTCTATTAAATTTTGATAGAGGGGCCATTTTTTCTCCAGTATTATATGTAGATAAATCAATAAAAATCCTATATTCTGTAAAAAAAACCCTGAATATCCATCCATCCATCATCCAGTCCTACGTTGCCCCATGAACAGAGGGTAATTCAACTTGACCCCACTTTTGCATTTTACAGTAAGTTATCTGGCGAACGGTGCCATCTTTTTCCAGTTTGTGGGGGCTCCAATCCAATGACATACTGTATTTACTTCACTGACACAGGCTTCAGCATGCTTGCATGCATTGGCCTTGGTCACCACATGGCAGCTCTCCACACTGCTCAGTCTCTAGTAGCCGACTCTCAAAACTCTATCCTCTATGTTCACGCCTCTCACTCTCCACACCCAGTTATCCTCTGTTCTCTCCACATCATCTCAATCTACCAAATCTCTTCGCAACACTAATACCACCTATCTATTGCCAGACACCACAATCCCATAAGGGGTGGCCATTTGACTTTGAGTTGTTTGTTTTACAGGGAGGGGCACTAACCCTCCACCAACCCACTTGTTGAAACATAGGGAGCACATATGGTATGGTTATATGGTTACCACCCAGCACTGTAAATGGTTTTTTGGCTTACAGGAAACCATTTGGTTTGACACTAAATGTAAAGCCACCTGTAAAGGAAAGAAAAGCAATAAGAAGTGACAAGAAAGATGGGAGAAATAGGAAGAGAGGAATACATTCAAGACTCATCCTTCCTTTTAGCTTTTCAAGCTCCCCATGCCCATCATACAAGGATGCACTACAGATCCACTAAATAATTCTCATCTCTGTAGGTCTGAGCCTACAAACATCCTCCTCTTTTACTGCCCACATCTCACTAACATACAATATTACATTCCTGACACATGCTGCATATAAGGATGACTTAGCATGGAGGAGAGCCCTCTCAAAGTAGAGAAGAGCAGCAACTCCTTTAAAGCTCTTCCAACCACTCCCTACCATTACTCCTGAGCAAGTTCAAGCCCCACCTCCAGTACATAGCATGTCCCCTCCCCACTCAAAAAAAAAAAAAAACACTTCCACACACTCAAAGATTCTCCAGCAAGATTAGTACTTTTCTGCCTCTCTCATTTAAGCTTTCCTTTACATACTGCACATTCAAAATCAGCATTATTTTGCAGCCCACCTGTAATACCACTACATCTTATGGACCACTGATTACAAACACTGCACAAAACAGGGCTATTGCCCATGACCTTGCTTGCACCTATTTGTATTTATCTATTTATTTTACAGGATCTGAGTACTATACTAGTACTGTTCTGTCCCCAGCATTACAACTATCTGACCATTCACTGATATATGATTCCATCTGACTATACTTCTGTCTGGAAAACTATATTTTCTTGGGTCACCGAAACACCCTGGCAGCTTAAGTTTATAACTATGTCCTTTTGATCTTCCAATATCCCCTATGATATAATAATCTCTATCAACCTTCAATACAATGCCTTGAGGCAAATTTTGCATGGCCCCATCCCTTTCACTTTGACAGCACTCCCACCTGCCCTAGATATCATCACTTCTGTTTTATTCATAAACCCATGTGCCCCACTCCATCTCTCCACCTCCTAAATTTTTCCTCCACTACCCTCTCATTCTCTATGATCAGCACCAAGTCATCAGTAGAGTATATTAATCCAGCTCTGAAGTCATTCAAGTGAGCTTCAAGTACCATGACAACAATTATGGTGGTTAAACCGTCCCCAGTGCAAACTAACATTTATGGAAAATTCATCATTCAAACTTCCATTCACTCTCATTTGGGTGCAAATGGCTTATTACAGTGCCACAAAAACTCTAACCAACCATTCCTCAATCCCAGGCTTTCTCATTGCCCAACTCACCACCTCCCTGGGCACTGTCAAAAGCCTTCTTCAAATCATCAAATACAACATACAACTCTCTCTTCCTTCCTATATATTATTCCTGAAGATGTAGAACAATGAACATTGCATTAGTGCTTCCTCTGCCTGGCAAAAACCCACACTGCATCTTATTAGTATTTACTCTTTCCCTTCTCATACCATCCAGGCATTCTTGGTACATTCAAGTCTTTGTAGCACTAGTCACATTTCCTCTTTGAAACACTCTGCTTCCTGATTTCACACTTCCCTACCACAACACAAAGGTATGTATGATCTTCCATTCTTCAAGTCAGTTTTCATTCACCACCACAGTACACTGTGAGATATCTTTCTCTTGGCAAACATCACTTAACTCTTTCATACACAATTTAGTTCTTCATACAATGACACACAACATTTTCAAGACTTGGAAAAATCCAGCAAAATTCCTGCTTGCTATTAGTAAGCTACACAGCATCATTTGCATACCTCAAATGTGACATTTTAAATCCCTCATCATTCATCATAAGCTTTACATTTTTCATTACTCTCATTTTCACCCCTCATAGGCTATTCCCATTCATATACTGTATATAGCACACTTATCAGTTATATGAGTATATGGCAAGTACTTTAATGTTAAATAAAGGGGTGTTTAAGTGACTATTATATTTTTATGAATAAAACAGGGTACAGAAAATACTTTTACCTGCCTCCTCCTTAACCTGGCATTAAATTGGAACATAGATAAGTCTGACTACAATTTTTCTCATACCTATCCATTTCATGAACAAATAAGACTAACCTTGACTATGGTGCCTTCTGATTTGATATTGCTGAGCTCATGGAAGTATGTCATACACCAAAAGTTGCCGTGGCCAAACAACTTCATAAGACGGCTAAAGCGACGCTTCGGGGACATTTTCAACACCATCCAGTCACTCAGCATCTGCAGGCGAATTCAGATCAAAAGGATTTTGCAAAGCCATCTTTTTACTCATAATGAGAGAGATTGTGACACCCATAAAGTAGAAATAATAAAGCATGAGACAAGGGTGCTATGATTTTGCAAAATGCTGTGTGTGTTGAGAAGCCTCTTCCAAGGTTTCTTATGTTTATACTCTGAACCTTTCAGTCCATGGGTAGATTCTTGAAAGTGGTGGCATTCCTCAGTGAAGAAGCATTGTAGTACCCAGCCTGTACATCCCTGACATGAGTGCATAGCTCTACTGTATATAGTCAAGCTGTGTTTTACAGGTCCTGAATGGCAGCTGATCTGTAGGGCCATGGGACACCACTTTGTCAGTGAAAAGTGGCTCATCTCCATCTATCCCTTCATGTATGGGTATAGGTGTGGAAGGCTTTTGGAGTGTAGGGTGAATAGCACACACGAAAATTGCATTTCAGTGGCTGTGATTGTATGAGTCAATATACATATCACTGAAAGAACCACAACAAGCTGTGAACATTTGAGAACATAAGAAAGGGCATACTACTACACCCATGTAAATGTCCTGAGCTGGGATGGGCATTTACATGGACTGGTAAGCACACATTCTGTTGACCCGATTGCTGGAAGCTCCAGAAGAAGGGGGGAGGGTGAACAGTGAAATGTAGTGGAGAGAGTAAGGTAGGACCGTTAACGAGGGAAGGTGAAGAGTATGGCAGAATGGTGAGAGAAAGGGAAGGTAGTGGAAGAGCAGAGATGAAGAGAGGGAAGGAAATGTTAAAAGAGAGATGGTGGGGAAGGAGAGGGGAAGAGCAGAGATGTAGAGGGAAGGAAGTGGAAGAACAGTGGTGAAGGGATGGGGAAGAGCAGATGTGGAAAGGACAGGAAGAGGAAGTACAATAGTGGTGAGGGAGGAAGGTGGAAAAGCAGAGGTGTAGGGGGAGGGAGGTGGAAAAGCAGAGGTGTAGAGGGAGGGAGGTGGAAAAGCAGAGGTGTAGAGAGAGGGAGGTGAAAGCTGAGATGGAAAGGGGAGATGGAAGAGTATATATGGCATGGAAGGAATAGGGAAAAACAATGGTGAAGGGTTTGAGAGGTGAAAAAGTGAGGTGGAAGAGAAGGGAGGTGGAAGAACAATGGTGGAGACAGAAATGGATGGCAAGAAGCTAAGGTGAGAGAGAAGTAGAAGAACAATGATGGAAAGGGTAGGGAAGGTGAAGGAAAGTGAAGTAGGTAGTGAAGTAGGTGGTGAAGAAATGGAGGTAAAAATGGGGAAATGGAAGAGCAGATGTGCAGAGCAAGGGAGGGAGCAGGAAAAGCACAAATGGGAAGAAAAGGAAGGGAAAACAATGGTGGGGAGGAAGGCATAAGGTGGACTGGAACAAGAATAAAGAGTACTGAGTGGTAATGAGGTGTACATGTAAGAGTGGTGGAGTAATAGAGTACGTGCTAAGACTGAAGCAGAGTGTGACAGGAAGTGGAAGAGGGGTCGTGGAGACAGTGGTGGTGAGAGGAGGAAAGTGGAAAAGTGGAGGTGGGGAGTGTGGTGGTGACAAGTGGAAGAGGGGGGTTTGAGTGTGGTGATGGTAAGAGGAAGTGAAAGAGCGGGGTGGAGGAGGGGTGGTGGAGAGCAGTGGTGGAATAAAAGGGTTGAGTGAAGTGGAAGAGGGGGCAGAGACAGTGGTGGTGAGAGAAGAGGAGGTGGAGCAGCAAAGACTGTGGTGGTGACTGAAGTGGAAGAATAGTGGAGATTGCAGTGGTGGTGAAAAAAAGTGGAAGAGGAGATGATGTGGTGGTGAGAAGAACGAAGTGGAAGAGGTGTGGTGGAAACCGTAGTAGTGAGAATGAGAAAGTGGAAGTGGACTGGTTATGAGATGGAGGAACTGGAAGAAGTATGGTGTAAGTGTGATAGTGAAAGGATGTGGAAGAGTCTTGGTGGAGACAATAGCTGCTGAGTAGAAGTGGAAGAGGGGTGGTGGAGATAGTGGTGGTGGGAGAGAAAGTAGAAGCGAGGTAATAAAGACATTTGAGTAGAATGGTGATGAGAGATAGTGGGAGGTGGTGGTGGTGAGAGAGAGGAAGAGGGGCAATGGAGACAATGGTGGTAAAACCAAATGGAAGTGGAAGAAGTGGTGGAGATTGCATAATACAGTGACAAAGAGGAGGAGGTGGAAGAATGATGAAGAAAGGGAGAGAGGTGAAAGACTGAATGAGCTGGAACTCTCCACTTACCCCTTACATTCAATGAGGTCTGATTCATTTTATTCTTGCCAATTCCAGACTAATACATTCAGTTTAGGATAAATATTTTGAACTAGAAACATTAGATATAGCCTTCCCTAATCTCTTAAATATGAGTGGTCTTTCCTATGATTAACAAAACAGTCTGGAGGTAACAAGAACAAACTTCACTAATGCATCAGTGAAGTGAAAGGATTAACTGCTCCAGTACTACGACATGTTTTATATTCAGTTCCGCTCCTGCCAGACAAATTTAGTCAGCTATAGAAAGACTCGTCAAGGAGAATAGTTTTAAAAAAATGTCAAATTCAGGAAAATTATGAGGTCATTGTCGCAAGACATAATATACTCTTCATTTCAACTTGGCCTGAAACTGCTGTCTCTCTAACTTTAATGCCGAGCTGTAACAAATTAACACACGAACATCATGCTGGTCATGAAGAAGTGCTGCGGAAAGGATGTAAAACTGTAGCAGCATTGTCCTTTTTACCAGTGAGCCATGGAAAATAATTTGCAAAAGGGTGAAAATCTCTACCAAGTTACAGTGAAAAAACTATAACATTCCTCCCTGGCATTCCTCATTCTTCCCTAATGTATGGCACGTTTTCAAAGCACCATTTTCGCTTGGCCGTGTCAAAATGGTCTGCAGCAGAGAAACACAATGTAACTTAGGATTATTCTTCTCTCATAAATGAAATTTGCTTATGCAGGATGAACAAGAGACACAGGCAAGTCTTGCACTGCCCAGTCCTTGTCCTCCTTGCTTTGACTGCTCTCATTTACAACAGGGAGCTAGTCGTTACCACTTTGTTATCTCTATCTTCAGGTGGAAACAGTTACAGTCAATTATATCTGTATCTGCATCAGTGCATATTAGATTCACTGTAGGGCCGGGCCTCGGAGGGAAAGTGATAGCCAGAACGAACCCTTCTCCATTCTGGCAAAGTACAAATACAAACGGGGTGCCTGTCAAGACAGGTAATGCATTTGAAAATGGCAGCATACTAAAGGTTGTTTTTGTGTGTCAATGTCATTGGCAGAATTGGCAGGGTGCAACTACTGTATATGTTTTTTTTTTTTTTTTATGTATGGAAGAAGGAACCAAAGGCCACGGGCCTGCATACTGTTCCTTCCAAGAAAAAGCAAAAACAGTACAAAAGAGAGCCAAATTCAAGATCCGTTCAATTCGAGATGCCTGGACACACTGCGTTTGAAAGACTGGAGATCATAGGAAGTAGGAAATACAGACAGAGGAAGACAGTTCCAGAATTGACCAGTTGCATAAATAAAGACTGGGAGTAACGGTTGACTCTTGCATTAGAGAGTTGGACAGAAAAGGGATGAGAGTTTGTTGCTTGACGGGTACTACGTGCCTGTCGTAGAGGTGGAGGGATGCAAGCAGACAGTTCAGAGGAACAGTGACCATTGAAGTAGCGATAGAAGAGAGATAAAGATGCAACAGTGCGGCGAAGAGACAATGGTTGAAGGGAATCAGTAAGAGGAGGAGAGTTAATGAGACAAAAAGCCTTTGACTCCACCCTATTGAGAAGAGCTGCATGTGGGGAGCCTCCCCACACATGAGAGTTGTACTCCATACACGGGCTTATGATATAGTAAAGAGGGCAAATTTGACTGGTAACCATGGAAATTCACTCCTACCTCATAACTACATCTTAATGAACTGCACCCAACCATGCATTAGTACAGTATCTGAGTTTTGGGAGTGTCCCAGTTTCGTCATATGAAATTAAACCGGCCAAAGCAAAATGTGGCTCCAGTTGTGAGAACAAAGCTACAGTTAGCCTGCATGCCACATCAACAATCAAGAAAGCAGCCACACGTTTTATTCCCATCACTTGTTTTACTATTGTAAATATTAATACCCAATTACTCCAATACGATAAATGAAGGCACAGCGAACACTAATTTTCAAAACCCAGCACTGCCATCCTCGGAGCAAAATATGCTTTCAGAATACTGTGTCAGAGTTTCACGATCTTATTATCCACAATTATATATCTAACTTAGATCTGGGGATAATCTGCAGCTTAGTGATCTCTGGTTTAAATACTATAAAACTCAAAAGAGGCTTCAAAGTGGCTGATAATTACCAAAAGCAAAATCAGTATATATACAGGTATACCTCAATATACAATACCCATAGATGCAATACCCCGGCTTAACAATGGGGGTAGAATTACCACCATACCCCGCCTGCCTAACGATGGACAAACCATGGTTTAACGATGGGTTTTGATTGTGTTACCGATTTTGATGATATTTTAGACTAAAACTGTGTGTTTAGGTTGATTTATAAATTGTTTTTAGATTTAGATTAATGTATTTTAGCCATAGGTGAGGTGAAATCTCCATTCTAGGAGATTTCAATGTTCACCACCACCATCGGCTCTCCTCTCCTTTCACTGATCCACCTGGTGAACAAGCTTACATCTTTTCTATCCTTAATGACCTAAAGCAGCTATTCAGCACCCTACCCATATCCTTGACCGCCTTGGAGAGAGCTCCAACATACTTGACCTCTTCCTTACAACTAATCCTTGTGCTTACACCATTAATCATTCCTCTCTGCTGGGCTCCTCCAGTCACAAACTTATTACCTTAACCTGTCCTATCACTCCGGTACAGCCTGTGGACACTCCAAAGAAACGTCAATTGTGGCACTTTGGAGCTGCGAATTGGGAGGCCCTCAGGCAGTACTTCTTTGATTTTCCCTGGAATGATTATTGCTTCCATGGCTGGAAGCCATCTGAATGTGCCTTGCGCATTATGGAGGTTATTCTTTCGGGCATGGAAGCATACATTTCTTTCTCATATCCTTTGACTAATGCAAGAAAGTTTTGTTCAATCACGCTTCTTCTAATGCTGTCCACAACAAGGAAAGGGCCTATAATAGGTACCAGAGCCAACCCACCCCTGAATCACATCTTTTTTATGTTTCTGGCCGGAATCATGCTCAGGCTGTTCTTCGCTCCGCTAAAAATAATTTCAGCTGTACTAAATGCTCTCAACTCTCCAACTCGAATTCTTCCCGCTCCTTCTGGCACCTTGCCAAAAACTTTTCTAACAACTTTACCTCATCATCCATCCCTCCTCTTTTCTATTCTGATGGCTCTGTAGCTATTTCTTCTATTGATGTTGTAGATCTCTTCACTCAGACTTTCTCCTCCAATTCCACCTTAGACGATTCCAGTGCTGTTCCTTCATCACTTCCTCCCCCTGACTTCCACATGGCTGACATTAAAATTTCGTCAGCTCATGTATTTTCTGCCATCACTGGCCTCAATACTAACAAGGCATATGGGCCTGATGGAGTCCCTCCTGTTGTCCTCAAGAACTGTGCTTCTGTGCTTACACCTTGCCTAGGTAAACTCTTTTGCCTTTGTCTATCAACTTGTACCTTTCCTTCTTGCTGAAAGTTTGCTCTCATTCAGCCAGTCTCAAAGAAGGGCGACCATTCCCAACCCTCTAACTATCGTCCAATTGCTTTAACATCCTGTGTCTCAAAAGCTTTCAAGTCAATTCTTAGCAGAAAAATTTTAAAGCATCTTTCCTATCACATCCTTCTTTCTGATCACCAGTATGGGTCTTGTCAGGGACGCTCCACTAGCGATCTTCTCACCTACCTTTCAGACTCCTGGTCATCCTCCTTTTGGGACTTTGGCAAAAGCTTTGCCATTGCACTTGACATCTCAAAGGCTTTCGATCGTGTCTGGCATAAATCTTTAATTTCCAAATTACCCTCTCATTGTTCCTATCCTTCTATCTGTGCCCTCATCTATAGCTTCCTTTCTGGTCATTCTATAGCCGCTGCTGTAGACCGCCACTGTTCTTCTCCTAGATCTATCAACAGTGGTGTTCCTCAGGGCTCTGTCCTATCACCAACTCTCTTCCTTTTATTCATCAATGACCTTCTAAGCTGTACATCTAACCCTATCCACTCGTATGCTGATGATTCCACCCTTCACCTTTCCATCTTCTTCCTGCAACGTCCATCTCAAAAGTTACTTCATCAAACAAGGGATGAAGCTATGGCACACCTAATGTCTGACCTGGCTCGTATCTCTGACTGGGGTAAAAATAATCTTGTTGTTTTTAATGCATCAAAGACTCAATTCTTACACCTATCAACCCGACAAAATCTTCTACAGGAGTACCCACTACTGTTTAATAATATCCAGCTCAATCCTGCATCATCCTTGAACATGCTTGGGGTTTCATTCACTTGGGACTTATCTTGGAAAGAACACATTACATCTCTTGTAAAATCTGCTTCCAAGAGATCAGGTGTGCCAAGCAGACTCCGTACCTTCTTTACCCCTGCACAGTTGTTGACTTTATACGCAGGCTTTATTCGCCCGTCAGGAGTACAACTCTCATGTGTGGGGAGGCTCCCCACATACAGCTCTTCTCAACAGGGTGGAGTCAAAGGCTTTTCATCTCATTAACTCCTCCTCTTACTGGCTCCCTTCAACCTCTGTCTCTTCACCGCACTGTTGCATCTGTATCTCTTTCCTATCGCTACTTCAATGGTCACTACTCCTCTGAACTGTCTGGTTTCATCCCTCCACCTCTACAATGGGAGTGTAGCACCCATCTAGCAACATACTCTTACTTCTTTTTTGTCCAACTCTCTAATGCAAGAGTTAACCGTTACTCCCAGTCCTTCATTTATGCAACAGGTCAACTCTGGAACTGTCTCCCTCTGTCTGTATTTCCTACTTCCTATGATCTCCAGTCTTTCAAACACAGTGTGTCCAGGTATCTCGAAATGAACGGATCTTGAATTTGGCTCTCTTTTGTATTGTTTTTGTTTTTCCTTGGAAGGTACAGTTTTCAGGCTCCTGGCCTTTGGTTCCTTCTTCCTTGTACAGTATTGAAAAAAAAAAAACTGTCATTTTGGGGTACAGTTTACTAAGCTTGACTTTTTCCAGACTTATGTTTGATGATTTTTAGATATTATTTGTTGGTTTAAGTTATTTACAGGTGTTGGGCTTAGGTTAGCTTCTTTTACAGCTGATAGGCTATTTAGACTGGCTTTAAACTTATTTTTGGGCTCATCTGAGTGGGTTCTGGACTTGATTGGGAGGGATACCCAAGGCTGAAAAACGCATCCTATTTCTTTACAAGTTAAATCTACCCTAATATGCGATACCCAGCTAACGATGGGTTTTTACTTAACCAACTGTATCGTTAAGCTGGGGTATATCTATATCTATCTATCTATATATATATTAAGGAGTCAGGATGGATGTAGTGGGGAGGGTGCAGGGCTGGTGGAGGCAAAAGTGAAAGGCAGCTTTCTGGAACAAGTGTTGCTGAGGCGAACAAAAGCGTCCTTGGAGAGTCATGGAATATATATCATGGAAGCAGGGCATAAAGGTCGCCGGGTTGGTGTCCTTGGCTCCATTATGTCAAAGGAGAAATTGACTGAGAAATGTTTGAGAGCGATGAAAGGAGGAGTTCCTTGGGCAACATCCGAAAAATTCTGCACTTTGATATTTTCACATTTCTGACACGGTAGGAATCTATTTCATCTATTAATATATATGGTACCATCTTCCTTACATTACCTCAGACTAGTTATTTAAGGTCAAATTCAGAGTGACATCAGGGATTTCGCAACATATTTCCTTACCAAATTAATCCCCACATCAAACTTCAATATCCCTTCATATATTACTGATGCAAAAGTTACAAAAAAAAAGTATATACATAAAACAAACCAATAAAAAGGTGTAATGTACAAAATAGCTATGAGAGAAGTGGCATGAAGCCTCCTGTGCCACCTAGAACGGAACTCTTCACCAGCGCCTTCGAGGGTAGTTACAAGCGCCACGGGGACTGAAGAGATCTAAAGTCAGTTGTGTATACCTGTTATTTAAGCTGATATACTTCAGCTATGTCTGTCACTTGGGTTTTCTATGGCATGTAGACTTAAGTGGAAAGTTCGTTTACTATTCCACTGCATCTACTTCACAACATAGCCATCACTTTCTTCCATGAACCATTATATCAAAGAATCAACTATGAGCAGGGAAACATACCAAGCTTCCCTCTGTTTCGCCAGCAAAGGGGTGCGAGTAGAAGAAAAGGTTAATTATTAGGCAAACTTTTGTCTCCCACGGAACTTGATAAAACACGATCCCAGAGGTGAGGTAATTTTTGCCATCTTTATGCGACATATATAGTTACTCTCCTTTTATGATACGAAGTTTAAAATTTCACAATTATATCAGTAACAATACTGATATTTGCGGAGCATATATTGCTTCTTTAGAAGCAGTAGTAAGAGAATAAATAAATATAATTTTTTTTTTTTTAATAGCCTGTGATGTGTTACTCGCGACAGTAAAATCCTACTAAAATCCAAATTTTCTGCTGGACTGTCATAATTTATGCACTAGTTTACTCTCAGCTCATTCTGAACACTAATGGCCATCAACTCTAAGTCCAATGGCGTACTGTTGGTAGGAGTCCTTGTATCGAAGAGGTAAATTAAGACTATTTAATTATTGCAGTTTGAGGAGTCACGCTTAATCTGAATCAAGATGCCTGGTAATACGAACAATACAATTTCATGTCATCAGAGTGAATGAGTTAACTTCTTCCGTCTGAGGTCGTCATTACCTTCACAAACAGGAGTTTATGTTTTTAGCTTGGTTTGCTTGTCTTTTTGTTAACATAAACACACACACACATACACACACACGAGAGAGAGAGAGAGAGAGAGAGAGAGAGAGAGGTAGGCAGGCGAGAGACAGGAGTCACAAGAGACAGGGGGAAAGATGAAAGTATAAGGGGAAGAAAAAGAAGGAAGGAAACACGAAAAGACAGAGG
>JAGKTI010011647.1:0-26005 GCA_018397915.1 Birgus latro | reverse complement strand
GTAATGATTAAGTTAGCTCAAATGGAAGAGTATCCTGAGGATTACCATTATTTATCCACTGGAAAGGGCACACCAAGTAATGTTGTGAAGCAGTTAGGCCTCTGTATGGAATGCGGGTTGTTGCGTTGTAAGGGTCGGTTACAGTTGTCGGACTTAAAGGATGAAGCAAAGTACCCTATCCTAATACCTAGTAAACATAGGTTAGTGGCTTTCCTTTCTGAGTACTGCCACAAGGTGTGTAGCCATAGTGGAGTAAGTTATAAGTTACAAAAGACAGAGATTTTGGATTCCTAGGATCAGACAAGTTGTAAAGAAGGTTTTAAGAAAATGTATGACTTGTAAAAGGTTACAAGGTGCCCCATATAGTGCTGTACAGGCTCCGCCATTACCCTGCTTTAGGGTTCAGGAAGTGAATCCATTTCAGGTAACAGGAGTAGACTACACAGGTGCTCTACCAACTAAAGAAAAGTGTACCATAGGAAAATTATATGTAGTATTGTTTACTTGTGCAGTTACTAGAGCTATACACATTGAGACTGTGTCAAACCTATCCTGTGAGTCCTTCATTCATGCCTTCTGTCAGTTCTGTAGCAGGAGAGGCTTCCCTGAACTCATAATTAGCGATAATGCAACTACATTTATAAGTGGAGCCAATGTGTTGAGGGAGTTAAAAAATGATCCAAGATTACAGAATGAATTTCTTAAAGATCCCTCATGGCTAAACACACAGACACAGGACAACCAAGGGACTCTCTGACCTGAAAAACGCGAACACGTAAACCACCACCACCACACCCCAATGAGACCACCACACAGACTTATAAGGCTGCCTCCTCCCCCCAGCCTCACTGTGTACCTCTTCATAATAAGAATTGGTAAAGGTAAATTGTGAGTGGTGGTTCATACTGGCCAGGGCGCCATGGTTCGGTGCCATCTGGGAAAGAGTGATAGGTATCCTAAAGGCTGGCCTGAGAAAGGTATTGGGTTAAGCTTTAGTAACCCATGATGAACTGGATACTGTATTATTGGAACTTGAAGCCACAGTCAATGACCGTCCACTTGGATATACATACGCTGACCTTGAAGATCCACTCCCTATTACTCCTTTACAACTTGTTAATGGGAAACGTCTTAGACAATTCCCGAAACAGGAAGTCATGGATGATGATCTCACGGACATCACTTGGCGGACTAATTTGGGAATAAACCAACGTCTCCTTTACATGACAAAGATTTCACGAGATCTGTGGAGGAGATAGACCACTGACTACCTAATATCACCCAGGGAGCAACATCATCAATTGACATACAAGAAAGGGAAGGCAGTGCCTCAAGTTGGGGATGTCATGCTGATACATGACGATGGGCCTCGACTTGTCTGGTGACTAGGTCGGGTCACTAAATTGTTAGATGGTCCTGATCAAGAATGTAGGGTTGTACAGCTAAGGACAAGCACCGTTTTGACCGCAAGACTGGTGGTTAAGCTGTATCCACTAGAAATTGATCTAGAAGTGAAAGACAATGACTGCACAACCGACGCTACTCAACACCTCCCTACACCCGTAAATGACCTATGTGACATCACGTCGGACTGCCCTCGGTTCCTCCCAACTATGGCGTACCCTGATTGGGACGGGACAGTTGTAAATATTGTACAGTGAAAGCTCGATTATCCAGGCTCGGATTATCCAGCCTTCGGATTAATCGGGCCGTGACTGAATGATTAATTGGTACGATAATTCATAAAATTAACCGTACGATAGCTCCAGTTTAAACAGAAAGCACCGTGGTTGCTAGCGAGCGAGCTACGAATAAACGAGCGTGAGTCTACCCCCCACCCACACCTCTCGCTCACGACTGCCTTGTTTGACTCGGTCACTCACGTGTGCGACATTCACCATGGCTAGTTCACCTGTTACCTCTGCTGATTTACCAGTATGGCCGTGGTTTATTTTTATATTTGTGATGTTGGCGATGCCCTTCATCATTATATCCATGGCTCCACCACCAATAAAGAGGAAAAGAACTGTCCTGATGCTGCAACAGAAGCTGGAAATTATTAAAAAACTTGAATCTGGTTGGAGTATTAAGCACTGCTCAGAGTTCTACGGAATAGGCAAGCAAACTGTGTCTGACATTCGAAAATCCAAGGCAAAACTAATGGAATTCTCTGGTAAGATAGCCATTGACTGTAAAGTTAGTGGGTTGTCGGCTGCCAGAAAAACCATGAAAATTGCAGTGGATGATCGTCTAGAAGACGCAGTGTATAAGTGGTTTGTTCAGCAACGGAGTGTCGGCGTTATGGTACGGGGTGCGGAGATTAAGTGTGCTGCAGAGAAGCTAGCTAACCATATCGGCATTCAGGATTTCAAGGCATCTGATGGTTGGCTTTCTCGTTTCAAAGCAAGGCATGCTATGGTAAACTGACGTGTGTTTGGCGAGTCTCTGGATGCAGATACATCACAAATTCAGCCGTTTCGGGAGAAATTGCTGAAGCTTATACAAGACGAAGGTCTTCTTCTCTCCCAGGTATATAACGCTGACGAGACTGGTTTATTCTACCGGTCATTGCCCCTGAACACACTTGCACAGCGCCATGAAGAGTCTGTTCCTGGACGCAAAATTTCCAAAGATCGTGTGTCTGTGTTGTGCTCTGCAAGTGCCGATGGTCTGCACCGGTTGAAGCCACTCGTGGTTGGCAAGGCTCATCGCCCATGCTGTCTCCGCACCTGTATGGATAAATTACCTGTTTTGTACGACTTCTCCAAGAAAGGCTGGTTCAACATGGCGATTTTTAAGAAGTGGTTCTTTGATCATTTCATCCCTGAGGTGCGAAGATTTCAACAGGAAGTGCTGAATATTGCACCAGCTCGTGTACGAGCAATTCTCCTGCTTGATAACGCCCCTGCTCATCCTGGCATTTCTGAACTCGTGAGCGATGATGGACAAATCAGGTGCATCATGCTGCCTCCTAACACAACATCGGCTATCCAGCCTATGGATCAAGGCATCATATGCGCAGCTAAGCAACTCTACCGACGACGATTCCTTGAAGAGGTAAGTTTTAATTCATCGTATGTCATTAACTCCTTCAGTACAAGAAAAGCTTTTCTTTTGGTAAACATACATTTTATCAGAGGCAGTAAAATCTCCTTACCAAATCAATTTTTCCAGTCTGTACTTTGTGATTTTTTTCTGAGGCGGTAAAATGTTTCATGCTAAATATGTTTCCCCGTCAACTCGTTTGACTCAGGCTAACGGTGGAAGTGACTGCCACCTAGTGTTTTACTACAGCTAACCAAACCTAGCTTAACTGTACCTAATAATTTACCCAAACCTAACCTAGCATCCAGCTGAGAAACGAAAATCACCTTTGAGTAAGTTTAGTAAGACAGACAATTGTTGGTATGTGCACGTGATGATAAAAACGGTAAATGTGTTCCTTATTGCAGTTTCCTATTTTGGGTGTATTTTTTTCTTTTCTAACATTTGATAGTTTTTTTAGTTCATTTGAGTGTTTTGAGGTCTCATTTGTTGTGCAAATGAAAAACCATAATATGACTGACAATAATCTGATCGGAAATATTAGTAATGGTGGAAGGTACTGGCCAAATCTAAGTTTAACTAAACCTAACCTAACCTAGCTTGACTATACCTAATAATTTAATCTACCCTAACTTACTAACATAACCCAGCATCCAGTTGGAAAATGAAATCCACCTTTCAGTATGTTGGGCAAGATTCAGTAATATTAATTTGCACACAAAAAACACATACAGGCATAATCCACTAAGTATGGTAAAATTGCCTGCTAAAGAAACAGCAATAAAGAAAATAAATTCCAAAAACAGGATTTTTTTTTTTTCTGCAGGAAAGTAACTTACGCCCCTGAAACGTCAGAAAAATACAGAAAATAATCTGAAGGAATATGAATTAAACTGGCAGGGTCTTTCTACTGCTTCAAATAAAGCGTACATTTACCTCTTTTTTTTTTTTATGCTGGCTAACGTGTGCCGAGATTGTTACAATCAGGTAGGGTTGTTTTGTGTCCTGTGAGAAGTAAAATATATTGAAGAGGTTAATGAAATAAAATCTATACAAAGAGGTTTACGAAGTAAAATTTAATTGTGAAAAAAAGTAAAATTCGCAACCTAACCTATCGATACGACACTTTCTTGCGGAGGTCTGGCAACGTCTTTATTTTTCTTTCTTTTTCGTCTGCATGTATATTCCTAGGTCATGGTTGTGGTTGATGACGAGGATGAGGATACCAGAGGGCAAAGGACACTGGCAAAGTGTAAAAATTATTCACTGAAGTCTGCCATATTTAACTGGGCCAAGGCTTGGGATGATGTTAAACAGACAACGCTTGCCAATGCCTGGTCCAAGTTGTTTCAAAACAAGGAAGCCGTCCAAGATTTTGACGGGTTTGAGCCATACCAGGCAACTTTAAGACGTGGGGGAGAAGAGGTAGCAGCTGATGACATTATGGAATGGCTGGAAGCTGACGAAGGAGATCCTGGGTTCGAAATTATGACAGACGAAGAGATTGCCGAGTCTGTGCAGCGGAGAGAGGATGATGACAGTGACGATGACGATGGCGATGATGACGATGCAGCCAGCGTCCCTAGGCCTCATCTTTCACAGGCACGTGAAGCTGCTGATGTCCTTCTCAGTTTCCTGGATGGGATAGAAGACAACACCGAGTTTTCTTGGTGCTACAACACCATTTGGGACCTGAGAGACGGCATTATACATCGGCAGCACAGAGGCACAGGATTTCGTCAGACTCGGTAAGTTACGTAACAATGATGCGTTCTTTTATTTTTTTTATTACATCACAAAGTTCCATCATTTTCTTTATCATTTCATCATTCATTAATTACAAGAATGCACACACCAAAGGCAGCTACTATAGTGAGTTTTTTATTTTATCTATTTATTTTTAAGGATTTCGCAGTTCTTCCGTCCACGTACTGCTACTCCCCCTGGTTCTCCTCCCGGTACTGTAGCAGATTCTTCTCCTGAATCTGGACCTTCAGGTGTCTCAAATACACATGGGTCCACTGCTGCCGATTCACCATCCACTTGTTGCCCCGTTGATGAAGCAATGCTCCGTTCGCGTTCACCCGAGGTGGACGACCCGGATTCGGAGTGAAGACATAGTTTTTTTTTTATTGCTTATTCTTTTGTTAGTTCTTGTGTGTATGTGTGAAAAGCAGAGTACTGATACAAATAGTAAGGTAATCCATTAATAAATCAATTTAACAGTAGAGTACTGTACTTGTGTTTTGTTTTGATCGGATTAATCGTGATTTCGGATTAACCAGTCACCCCTTCACACCATATAGCCCGGAAAATCGGGATATCTCTGTATATAATTTGGGCGGGGCAGTATGTTGTGGATTTCGGGTTTTAATTTCCCACCCACGACAGCACATTTTCTTTGTAAATAAATTCTTTTAGTAAATAATTTGGGTAAGATATTATTTATCACTCAAGATAAATCTGGTCGTGGAGAAAACAACATATTTATTTATATATTCAGTAATGATAAGTTTCATTTTAATTTACTTTGTGCATGAAGCTGCTCGAAGCAGTTCATTTCTCTCCCTGTTACCAGAGAGTTCGCTTCTCTCCCTGCTAGCAGAGAGTTCAGTTCTCTCTTTGCCATCCGACAATTTAGTTCTCTTCCTGCATCTGGACAGTAAATTGCAATCAGCCATCATTCTGCACTCAGTACCACCAACACCACAGCTAAGTACTCAAAATATTTATTCTAGGCTTTGAAATATTTATACTGAGTGCTGATTAAAACGCCATTCACATACCATATATAATGGTGAGTTGTTGTTCCAATTTGTTAGTTGATAATTAAGACCTCCTACAGTAATAATAACTAACATCTGGAGTGTGGCAACACTGGAGTCAGAAACTGTTTGTTTGTTCATTTTTTAAGGCTCCAGCATGGTTGCATGCATTGGCCTTGGTCACCTAATGGCGGCTCTTCATGCTGCTCAATCTCTGGCAGCTTCCCCATTCAGTCCCTTAACCTAGAGGTCACACTCAGTGACCTCGTCCCAGGTCTTTTTCGGTCTGCCTCTCGCAACCCGACCCCTAACATTAACGCTTCTCACTTTCTGCACCCAGTTATCATCCCCCATCCTTTCCACATGCCCAAACCATCTCAGTCTACCTCTCCTCATCACAACACCAATACACTCCAGTCCCATCCTACGCCTCAACCCTTCCATCGTAAACCTTGCTCCCCCCAGGCCTTACACTTAGGGATGCACTGCACATTCACCTAATCATTGTCATTTATGTTCATTTGAGCCTGTGGATATCCTCTTCCTTTCCTGCCAAAGAGTCACTACCATACAGCATTACACTCCTACCACAAACTCCATACAAAGATCCCTTAGCACGGAGGGAGAGCCCTCTCAGTGTCGGGAGAGGCGACAGCTCCCTGAACTTCTTCAAACCACTCCTCACTCTTGCCACAGAGCTAGCTCCAGCCCCACCTCCAGCACATAACCTGTCTCTCAGTAACAAAACCCTTCCACATACTCAAGAGACTCACCAGCAAGTTATGGCCACTCTCCCTCTTCTTTAACAGTACAGTAAGACCTCACTATAACGGACTAATTGGGGCCAAGCCAATCCGAAAAATGTGAAATTCTGATAAAAGCGACATCCCGACTTACCCCTGCTAATCCGGACTTTTTCTGATATATCAGACATTTGTCCGGATTGCATCAGTGGTTTTCACCACCATTGCAATATTGTACTGTGTTATACCTTCACTACATTAATCAAATGGTATAATAATACTGTACTGTGCACTGAAAAACATGTCTTTTACTTGTCTTATTGTGGTGAAAATAGCTGAAGTGGTCAGGCAGTCCAGACTGCTTTCTGGCTTTATCGGACTTTTTCCGATATATAGGAGTTTAGTCCAGTAGCTCCTCGAGTCCGATAAAAGCGAATTCCGGTCTATTGAAGTCCGTTATATCGAGGTTTTACTGTACTTCCACCAGTCCTACGTACCATCACTTTTGTTTTTTCTGCATTTACTCTCAAACCCTTGTGCGCTATACCATCTCTCCACTATCTAAATCTTTCCTCCACCTTCCTTTCTTTCTCAACAATCAACACCAAATTATCAACATATCTCCCACTGGAGTCCATTTCTGAAGATACATGAGAGGGCTTCAGGTACCATGACAAACAACAAGGGGCTCAAAACTGACCACTGTTGTACACCAACATTTACGGAAAGCTCATCACTCAGATCTCCATTCACCCTTCCCTGAGTGCGAGCACCCACACACATGGCTATAACTGCCCTAACTAGCCACCCCTCAATACCAAGCTTTCTCAATGCCCACTTCACCACCTCTCTGGGAACTCTGTCAAAGACCTTCTCCAAGTTAAAAAAAAAAAAAAAAAGTTCCCTTTTCTTTCCTGTATATTTTTCCTGAATCTGTTGAACAATGAAAATGGCATCAGTGGTCCCTTTGCGTGGCATAAACCCAAAGTGCATCTCATCAATATTCACTCTTTCTCAAATCATACATTCTAGAACTCTCTCCATTACCTTCATTATCTGGTCTAAAAGCATGATGCCTCTATAATTTTCTCTTCAGGGCATCACCCTTCCCCTTGTACATACTCTCTTCAGCCAATAAACTGGGACAACACACACATATAATATCGTATTTATCAGGTCAATGACTAGCCTCACTCTTATATCTCCTGAGGATTTCAACATTTCAGTAGTCAGCCCAGACAAACCTGCTGCCTTCTTCACCTGCATCCTACCTATTGTCCCACTCACAGTAGCAGCATCAAAGGCCAAGAACCAAACACTGGATCTGCAGGATCCAAATGTTTCCTATCCCAGTCAAACTCCTCATTCAACAACCGGTTGTAATGTTCTCTCCATGCGTCTTTAATATCCGCGCTGTTCACCACTACCCTTCCTTCATCATTCTTCACACACTGCTCACCTTTGATATCTCTGTTCTCCCTCTTCATCAGATTTGCCATCTTAAATATCATAGTCTTCCTTTCCACATGATTTAGGTTATCAGGTACGTCTCTGTGACTCCGCCCTGTAAACCTCTTTTCTAGCCCTACACTTGGCAGCCAAGTATTCTGTGTTCCACCCATCTTCCATTCCTGGAAAAGCCTTCTTTTCTCCCTAACTACAGCTTCTCTGCACCCTCATCCCAGCACCAAATTACTCTGTGTCTTGGTGGGCCTCTTGTCCATCCACATGCTGAATCAGTAACTCAAGATGTTGCTCTTGAGGGCTCTGTACTGTTCATTAACATTTCTGTCAGTGTACCCCTCTTCAGCCACCACTCTCATCTCCCTATAGAAGGCATACCATACTGCTTGGTGTTTCAGCTTCCATATTTTCCTCCTAGGTGTGAATCATAGAGAGGGTCTCTGAAAGATTGAGTAAAGAGTCAGTGATAGTTGATGAAATATAATTTGGATTTATGCTGGACAAGTAGCACAGTGCCAGAGATGCTGTTGAAGGGAGTTACAGGGAAAGCTCCTGGTGGAAAAAAAAAAAAAAAGTTTTTGCTGGTTTGGAGAGGCATTTTATATTGTACCCAGAAAGGCCATACAGCAGGCATTTAGAAGTAGAGAATAGATGAGGTCACATTGAGAAATAGAGAATAGCTGAGATTTTGGTTTGTGTTGCAATGGAAATGAATGATGGCCCAAGAACATGCATTTGAGTGGGGAGAGAGAATGTAGAGTTCTCTTGTGAAGGAGAATGTACAGTGTTTCACTGATCTGTCTTGAACCCTCTTTTGTTTCTTCTGTTGTTTGAAGTATTTGTGGTAGAGTAGATGTAGTGTGCTATGGAAGTTGCTGTATGCAAATTTGGTACAAGCAAAGATAGTAAAGAGGCAGCTGTGAATAAGTACAGAACATGGAGTGAGAGTATAAGGGGCAACTCTGAATAAGTACAGAAAGTGGAGGGAGAGTTCATTAGAGTCTTAAACTGAAGACAGAGGTTGCTGTTATAGGGTGGACAGAGGTGAACTGCTGGACGGATTAACCCTGCTGTGGCCTGGTAGGCAACGCAGATGATTGGCCTGCAACATATAGGTTTTTTTTTTTTCACAAATTTTGGCGTGACCTATAATAGCCCTTTTTGATGGGTAATGGCCCTTATTTGGATACCCAGAGCGCATATTTATTTCGCACTTGAAGTCTGGATAGCCTGTGACAGGCTGTGACGTGGTAGTCAGTTGCCATTTTGCCAAGACCTGGTAATCCGGCCCCTTTGCTGGAAAGTGTAAATGGTCTTTTGCTTTATACTATGAGTACCTCAGTCTTGCATGGGGTTGTGGTGGGTGGGTGCATGTAAGTAATGGAGCAGTGTGAAGAACAAATTGAAAGATATAATTATAAGTGTTCCATTTACAAAACAGGTTATGTGGTTCTGACAAGACTGTATGAGACAGGTGTTGGCAGTGTGGCTTGTTAATGTGGGTCTGAGTGCTGCTACTAGCTCAGTTGTAGAAATCTAGGGTCGGAGGATCGAATCCACCCAAGGGTCATTGGTAGACATCAGGAAGGGCATCCGGTCATAAAATGCTACACGCTCCAATCCAAAAAGGCCGATGCATGCAAGCATGTTGCACCCTTCAAAAACGAAACATTGAAGTGTGGTTCTCTGTGTTAGTGTGGTAGTGAAACATGGGTGGTTAAGGTTGACAGGGTTTGCAGTGAGGATGATGAAATGGACTTGCAATAGCACGCTGAGAGATCGAATACTGTTGGCAGAATTTAGAGGGCATTTTAATGTTGGGTGTATTAGTGAGGTGGTGCAGAAAAGTAGACTAAGCAGTGGTACGGCCAGGTCTTCACAAATGGGGGGGACTGAAGGTGAAGCCAAACCCTATTTTGAGGGGTGGGGGGGGTCACAGCTCGAATACTGTTGGCAGGATTTAGAGGGTTTTTTAACGTGCTGCATCCCAGCAGATTTTTCACCAGTGACCCCCCCCCTCCACCCACCCCAAAAAAAAACTTTATATGAGAAACATCGAAAATTGAAAGAAAGTGCTCACCTGAGCTTAGAAGTGCCCTGTACAGGTTACCCTCCCCTCACCTGGTACGGTCTTCTGTCAAGCCCCGCTCCAGAGAAGATGTATTCTATGGGAGAGGTAACTATTCTAGACCACTCAGAATAGGTGGATATTTATGTATTTGGTACGAATTTATATGTAGTACAAGAGTATATTGGTTTTCACACAATATAAGCATTGTTTCACACACCAAACACATCAACATACCACGCCTTCCTTGGCGACATTACCTCCTCATCACTTCAGCTCGTTTCTTCCTCTAACGCCACATAATATTTGTCCTCCACATCGGGAATCACTTCCACCTTGAATGTCATTGTTGGAGGAGAGACCATGGCGTGATATGTCTTTACTGGCCAGATCATTGCTAACAGGTGAGTTGCCGTGAAAATGGCATGGGGGGGGGCATGCTGGTCCAGGCAGTGTCGCCGCCTGGCGTTGGATAGAGGAAGGTTTGCCACATATGCCTATCAAAAATCACTCGCAAAACTTGAAAAATGTGCAAATGACAGACCCCACAATTGCAAAACGTGTAAATGTGGTGCAGAAAAGTAGATTAAGCAGTGGTGCAGCCGGGTCTCCACAAATGAGGGGACTTAAGGTTGGGCAAAACCCTATTTTAGGGGAGGGGGTCAAAGCTACACAGTTTGTACTCACCAAATACAGTAATACCTCTAACATTCGGACGTCCAATACTCGGATATACTCACTATTCGGAGATTCTGGGCTGCCCGACCCTCAAAATGCCAAAAAAATTGAAAAAAAAAAAAAAAATCGATTTTTTGGGACCACGTCAGTTTGAATTTCCCCCCCGCGCCAATCTGCTATGTTTACACTCGTGGCATATGTCTGTCGGTCGCCATCACCCACTCAGTTACTGCCTCATGAACACCTCCAACAATGGCAGCTGATGTGATTGCTTTTGTGGTGATACCCTACCTCCTACAGTGCTTGATACTGCTCTTCACCTTCTTCATCATGTGTGTGATGATGGAATTTACTGTTATGTACAGTGCAGTGAAGTAATGTGATTCCAGTTATAAAAAAAAAAAAAACGTTATGGAAAGTGTTGGTGATAAGTGCTGGTGATTCTCAATGGAAAGGTGTGTCAGGTGCAAGGTCTTCCTGTGAGAGTCTGAGATGATAGAGTGGGTTATTACATCAGGATGGCAGCTTCTTGTTCGTAAGTACCCTAACTTCATGCCTAACCTGTTTTCATCATGCTGTAAATGTGTTAAAAGATTACCAAAAATGTTAATCATAATTTCCTGCTTGCAATTTAATTTTTCCATGCATGGTTCATAAGTAAAACAGCTAGAAAAAAGGTGGAAGATGTGAATTTCATGTCCAGTCCTAACCTAACCTAACCTATGGTTACCATAAAGATTTTCATGCCTAACCTGTTTTCATCATGCTGTTAATGTGTTAAGAAATTACCCTAAATGTTAATCATAATTTCCTGCTTGCAATTTAATTTTCCCATGCATGGTTCTTAAGTAAAACCAGTAGAAAAAAGGTGGAAGATGTGAATTTCATGTCCGGTCCTAACCTAACCTAACCTATGGTTACCATAAAGATTTTCATACCTAACCTGTTTTCATCATGCTGTTAATGTGTTAAGAAATTACCCTAAATGTTAATCATAATTTCCTGCTTGCAATTTAATTTTCCCATGCATGGTTCTTAAGTAAAACAGCTAGAAAAAAGGTGGAAGATGTGAATTTCATGTCCTGTCCTAACCTAACCTAACCTATGGTTACCATAAAGATTTTCATGCCAAATCTGTTTTCATCATGCTGTTAATGTGTTAAGAAATTACCCTAAATGTTAATCATAATTTCCTGCTTGCAATTTAATTTTCCCATGCATGGTTCTTAAGTAAAAGAGCTAGAAAAAAGTGGAAGATGTGAATTTCATGTCCGGTCCTAACCTAACCTAACCTATGGTTACCATAAAGATTTTCATGCCTAACCTGTTTTCATCATGCAGTTAATGTGTTAAGAAATTACCCTAAATGTTAATCATAATTTCCTGCTTGCAATTTAATTTTNNCCATGCATGGTTCTTAAGTAAAACAGCTAGAAAAAAGGTGGAAGATGTGAATTTCATGTCCGGTCCTAACCTAACCTAACCTATGGTTACCATAAAGATTTTCATGCCTAACCTGTTTTCATCATGCTGTTAATGTATTAAGAAATTACCTTAAATGTTAATCATAATTTCCTGCTAGCAATTTAATTTTCCCATGCATGGTTCTTAAGTAAAACAGCTAGAAAAAAGGTGGAAGCAGTGAATTTCATGTCCGGTATTAACCTAACCTAACCTATGGTTACCATAAAGATTTTCATGCCTAACCTGTTTTCATCATGCTGTTAATGTGTTAAGAAATTACCCTAAATGTTAATCATAATTTCCTGCTTGCAATTTAATTTCCCCATGCATGGTTCTTAAGTAAAACAGCTAGAAAAAAGGTGGAAGCAGTGAATTTCATGTCCGGTCCAAACCTAACCTAACCTATGGTTACCATAAAGATTTTCATGCCTAACCTGTTTTCATCATGCTGTACATGTGTTACAAAATTACCCTAAATGTTAATCATAATTTCCTGCTTGCAATTTAATTTTTCCATGCATGGTTCTTAAGTAAAACAGCTATGAAAAAGGTGGAAGCAGTGAATTTCATGTCCGGTCCTAACCTAACCTAACATTGTGTTAATCATAATTTCCTGCTTTAAATTTAATTCTTTCATGCATGGTTATTAAGTGCACTAGCTAGGAATAAAAGGTGGAAGCAGTGAATTTCATGTCCGGTCATAACCTAACCTAACCATTTTTCTGGTAGCAATTAACTTCATTTACTGTATTTGATGCTTTGTATCCAATAATTTAGTGCATAAAATGTGAGAAAAGATGATTTCCATGTCCGATACTTACTTATACTATGCTGGCAAGTTCTGAGCTCCTATGACTTACTCACCTCTAAATCATCATTTTTTGGTTAATATTCAATAAATTCATGCTATATGTGCATTATTTATGTGAAAAGGGACCTAAATAAGTGCTATACATATCCAGTAGGGAGGTAGGAAGGTAGTTTTCTGATTTAGGTTAGGTTAGGTTAGGGTCATGAAAAACCAGTGCTGGAGCTTCAGGACCAATATCTGGACAAAACCAATATTCGTACATGCCTTTGGCTCTATTACAACGGATATTGGAGGGATTACTGTAATCCAAAATCTCTAAAATCCCTAATGGGAGGCCAAGGATCTAATTGGGGGACCTGGACACCTCCCCCTCCCCCCCGTCCCCAGTAGCTGCACCACTGATGCCAAGATAGTTTACACCTATTGAAAGAATGTATGAGAGCAATTGGTTGATGCATGATTTTTAGTAGTGAGAACTCTTGCAGAAATAAGTAAGAAAATATGTCACGAATTGCTGATAATTGCTGCATGTTTAGAAGTACGACTTTGATCAACTGTCAGATCAAGTAAACATCTACTTTACTGATATTTTCAGCTGAAATACTGTAGGTGTTATACTTAAATTCTTCTTCAACTCCCCAGTGTCCAATGTGTGTGGTGTAAGTGGTGGTGCTTGTCCCCCCATGTACATATGCCTTCCCAACGGTCGTGGGGGCCGGACCTGTGCTTGCACCAGTGAAGACCTGCAGGACAGCACTTGTAATGACCTTTTATACTGAACCAGATTCACCTTGCCACAGCACAGTGGCATTGGGAGGAAGATATGTTATTATGGTGAATATGCAGCTTAGAGATATTGAACAGAATTATGCTTTAACCATGGATCTCCAGCTGTAGATGTTATAGAGGATGCTAAGCTGGTTAAAAATCAGTTCTTTTCCTTAAAGGTACATACAGAGGTATGTATACACTACCCAGATGTTTTATGCTTTGATTAATAATTCATCACTATCAGTAAGGCTCCAAATGTAACTTAGTGAAGTACAATTTTTATTGTAAACACATCACCTGGCTTTTTAAGGTGAGAGCAGTAGATCATAACAAGAATGCAGCACATTGTATATGAAAGTAAGAATGGCTTTGAAGGAAGTGCAGTAATTGTACAATAAACAGATATGGTAATATAGTAGTAGAATCTAGGAGTGAAATGAGGTGATAAGCTTTACAGTGCAAGTAGTGTTTCTTATAACTTCACCCCCTTGGCAGTTTCACTATATTAAGTTTCTGAAGTACATTATACTGTATAAGGCATCGATGAACTTGTTGATTTTAATATGCTTTGTTATATGCAGTCACCATTATCTTGAAAGCATATTGTATCATATTTAGTAAGTTTTCTGTACATATTGCCAGGTAATTTTGGATGTCTTCTCTCCATCTTCAGAGTCCATGTGGATTCCTATTTACCATAGTTTAATTAGTATTGTTTGTTGAGATGCACCCCCATTAATCCAGATATGCTCTTTTCAGTTTATTCTTGTTATTGCCAGATGATTTTTTTTTCAATTTTGGAAAAATCTTTCATATTGAATGGGCTTATGAAGGCTATATCTAACCCCTTCCAGTTGGGAGTCTGGTGGTAGCAAGAATATTCTATCTCTTTTGCCAGACACCTTGATCCCATAAGGGGTGACCATAAGCAAATCACCTCCATGTCGACCTGTCCAGTGCCATTTCACTGCCCTGCTTCCACCTCTCTTCCCCCTCTCTCATATACCTCTCCACTCCATCCCTCCATCTCATCTGTGACATCCCCCTCCCTATGCTCCCCTCCACCTCACTCACATACACGCTCCTCATTAGTCTCTTGCTCTCCATCCTCACCACATGGCCAAAGCAAGAATATTACTGTTCATAAAAAATGCTGTAGTGAAGTGGTTAACAAAATTTAGTCATTTTAAGTTGTTAATATTTCCAAAGCAATACAAGGTGAGGGATTAAAATTTCTTGTAATCCACATGATGTTAGGAAGTGTAGTGAAAAGTCTTTCACTGGATATCCGTTTTATCAGAATGCATTCTTTATTGAGAGAATATGATTACCAGGTAAAATATGAGGATTCTCTTTAATTCTTTACCAAATGGGCACGGCCTTTCCACATTTTCTATTGAAATGAGTATTTCACAGGTTACCTGTTATTATTCCTGGATTACCAGAGCTACTGGGGATTTTTATAAACTGAAAGCTATAAATGAGGATTTAGAATGTGTAAATATTCCTCTGATGTCTGCCAGTAGCCAGCCATATTTAATGTTCGTAGCGCACATTTTTAAATTTGAAAGATGGCTGTCAAACGCAAGTGAGAGTAGGTTAGATTAGGTTTGGTGTGGTTAAGTTAGGTTTGATTAAATCATTTTCTCATTGCTTTGACACGGGATATACTGACACGTCCAGTCGGAGCGATGGTTGGTAAACAACGCCACCATTTGGAGAGATTGTTGGTACTGTAAACTTTGCTGCGGGCAACGTGGCTGCATCGGTAAATACCCCAAAATAGGTATATTTTTTTTCTTTTTCTAATCACATCTTGCAATCACAATGAAACAGTTAACTATCCATGTTGCTTACGTACCAAAATTACATACCTTGAGATTGTGACTGTCTTATAGGTGGAATCGCCATGCCTGTTTGGTGAAGAATACCAATCCTCTTTTGTATAGAATGTTTAATGTTCCCTTGACTTCTGAAGACATTAATTCATAAGATTTTGAATAATTCTCTTAATTTCCTCATAAATATTGGAGTATTAATTTATTCCAACAACATTCTTTCACTGTAACTGATGGTGCATTTTGATGTTTCAGAACCTTAACCATTAGTGAAATCTGTGAGGTATCATTTAAAGCTTGCAGCTTACCAGTATCTAAACTAAGATATGTAAAGGAAAGACTTTGCTCAGATGCATTTTATAGAAATGGCATTTTGCTGTACTGTATTGTAGTTTTGTCTTTATTGCCTGACTTGAAGACCACTGATCATGACTTGCATCATTAGCAGTCATTTTGATGTTAAATAGTTAATAAGCATTCATTTGTAAAATATTTTATGAGAACACATTTTTAGCTGTATGTTAAAGTGCCAGCAGCTCTTGAGAGGAGGCTTAATTAACCCTCTGTGACCCTCGGAGTCAAATGACATCATATAGTAGAAATGCCATAGGCATCGATATAGTGTGATCTGTAAAAAACTGCAAACAATTAAGGGAAGGGATATGTTTACTCAAACCTACTATACCATCCCAGGCATTCAGGCAGCCAGTTCATCTCATGTTATTGCTCATTGGCTTATGTTATTAGCAAGAACATAGTCATTTTATTAATATTTCTGCAAATTTCACAGTGAATAGCAGGATGGGTTTAGGAAACCAAAAAACATTTTTCCAGAGTGCACCTGATGATTCTCTTCACATCTGTAAGAAAAAAATTCAGTTTTCGAAATTTGAAAAAATGGTCATGGAACCGACTTGTGGTCATGAACGTACTATATTCCATCATGGCTGTTGAGGAGTTGAGGCTAAGAGACTGGTACTGGGAGAGAACATTTGCTGAGTCTGTACTTTATCTCTGCAGTGGAAGTTATAGTGTTCAGTTTGTACCTTACAGGGTAATATTTTTATCAGCATCCAGTCATCTACATTTACAGCAGTGATTCCAAGTTGTAATGACTCAGGATTCTTTATCAGATATTTTTATCCATAGCAGTCTGTATTTTTTAATGCTGTATTGATATATTTACAGTGAAAGTGAAGTACTTTACTGCTTCAAGATACCAAGGCATCAATAACTGTTTTTTAATATCTTTACAGTACAGTTATACTGTGTGTGTATATAATTATATATATAGTAAAATTCCCATAATTCGAATAGCAGGGGGCCAAGGGTCTTTCGGACTATTGGGAGGGACCTTTGAAAACATTAGACACTCGCAGTCACTAATATCTGTCCAGGGGTGCCCCCTTCCTACCCCTGTATACCCAGGGAAGAGGGGAGGGGGGGGACAAAATGAGCTCCTTTATTACCCCAGCTTCTGACCCTCCCCCATACCCCTACCCAATCCCCGACCTCACCCGTCATTCTTAACTAGCAGTTACATCCCAAGCTGATTTCATGCCTAACACTCTTAGTCCCACAACAGATACAAACATAGAACACTAGAATATGTTAAATGTATGTAACTTTCAACAAGCTGCAGCCAGAAATTGATGCATTATGATGTTGACGGTAAAACAAAAATGTAAACAATGGCCACCTCATGCCTCATGTGTTGGGTGCACTGCTTTGCAAACACACACACACACACACACACCGCTCGCTGGCGCAGTGGTAGCGTTCTCACTTGCCATCTGGTAGATGGGAGTTCACGCCTCGCTCAGGTTGCGAAAAGTTTCACTGACGAAGTGGGTGGTTACTGTCCCCCTTGAGCAAGGGGATGGGTGTGTGCATGTGTGAAGGTCACAGCCTTGCCCATAGATCGGACTATATGAGCTCTCAGCTCCCTTCCGGGAGGGTAAAAGCTGACGATCACGGCCATCAAGTGATCCTGACCGACCCGGAGTTACACACACACACACACACACACACACAAAACGAGTTTCCTGGCTTGCAGGAAATTATTTGGCTTCTCTCTCAATACAGTCACCAAAGGGTAGTCCAACACTGAGTGGATAATGGGCACCCCCACCCACCACGGATTCCCACTTGTAGTGTTATATTACTTGTACCATATCAGCCATTTTCTTAGCCCTGTATGCTTCTTTCTGCCTTCAGTCACACTTAAGTATACAGTACCATTTTGAAGGCCTTTGCTGTGCATGTATGTCTAAAGCTTTTCTCTGCCTGTTGATGTTAGCTAACAGTGTTGCTCCGTCATCATCACTATGCCACCAACAAGTAGCTTAGGATGCTCCCCCCCTCCCCCTCCACTGGCTGTATGCCCTTACTGTTGCCAACCTTTACCTAGGTCGTCTGGTTTGAAATCAAAGCTTTCTACACCAGCAGCCATCCAGTGCTTAACGAGTTTGACTTATCCTAGGAAACAGGTCATAAATGTGTAAAAGAGATATGTATGTGCAGTAGTCTTAACCCTGACACTATCAGTGTGGTTGAATTCCTCACCTGGGATTGTTGTACAAGGCCCCTTACTGGACTTTGGTCACTTATCACTCCTATAACCTCCTAGTAATGATGAGCATCCACCTTTTACCACTTACGTAAACTATTTTCATTATCATAGCTCTGTGGTTCATTTGTGTACATTTGAGCCATATATATTAAATGCGTAAGTAGCTTTACGCTGGTTCCTATGATTATATTGGTTGGTGGTCTTGAGCACCGTTTTCTTATCTTTTTCAAGACATAAATAAGAGATTTAGGTTTTATTTTAATTCATGCATTTAAAAAAGTGTTTGGAGAAACAAATTTGACTTCAGCATCCACCACTTGCTATGTAAGCAACCTCAGAACTACTTTTAACACAAGTTGGAAGGTGAAAGATCCTCTAATCCCACATGAACAAGGGAAACAGGGTTAACACTTTGACTGGCCAATGACATTATTTACATTATCTGAAGAACTCCTGTAGGCTGATTGCAATATTGAAGTAAAATATTCGCCAAAAATCCATTTATTGTTGGATAGTCATGGGAATTTGTTTAAAATAAGCGCCAGTGTCTTCCATCCTTCCTCAGTGAAGTAGTATGCAAAAAATAAAGTAAAATATTAGTATAAATATTTATTGTGGTAGGTGGGGGCACTCGCCATCCACTCACTCGATAAAGTGCTGCTCTCGGGTGTCTGGCCTTTCCTCTCCTCCCTCCATTCCTTCCTCTTCTGTCTTTCTTTACTTCATTCTTTCCACATCTTTCTGCTATGGGTGAAACTCCCTCTTTTGTCTTTCTGTCCCTTTGCTAAAATGTTAAAACTTTCCTTTGTTTAACAATTCTTGCAGAATTTCATACAATAAATATCATGTAACAATAATGTTATATTACCCTGGAATTCCCTGAATTATATTCAAAATTTAAGATATTTTAAAAAATGTAAAAAAAAAAATAACCACTTCCTTTTAAACAATTGGTTTCATCCAGTCCACCCTAATTAATCGCATAATGTATCATCATGTAACATGGGTCTGCTATATTCCCCTTGCAAACCAGACTTATTCATTTCATAGACCTTATATCAACTCTTACATTTTGTTCACCCATCATAAACACATAATTCTTGGCATGTTTACTAGCACTATCCAGTTGATTCTAAAACTTTACTACCACCCAGTCATAATTTTGTACTTTTCTAACCCCTCTTTCCCTCAACTCAATCCATGGGATCTCCTTTCTCACTTAAACATCCTTGGTTCCTAAAAAGGTTTATAATAAAAGGGCAGTATTGCCTTGCTCGTTACTTACAATGTCATATACACTAGGCAATCTGTCTGGCTAAAATACTGAGGCTCAAACAGGTGCTTCATCAGAATTTTCTTAAAATCATGTGCCTCACCAGAATTATCCTAAAATCATAGCCATGATTATGCAACTCAGCTTCAGCCCAAACAGTTACATTTAGTTCAGATATTTACAACTGTATTAACAACCATATCTCTATGGACTTGTCAAATTATTTTTGAGACTGACATTAACACATGAAATGAGACTTACAAAAATACGTGAACTGGAAACTCCGTATACAACACTTTTTTGCATAAAAATAATTGTACACATACTCATTCATAGATGGAAGGTTCCATGGATGGGACTCCTCAATTTTCAGACAGGTAAAATACCATTAAAAGAAACGGCATGCAATATAATTATTGCTTACTGAAAAGATAACCACACATAATAAATTCAATTTAAAAATAACTAAATTTTACTCTTGTAGTTTTCTTTGCCAGAAAAAAATAAATAAATATGTGATAACACACAGAGACAATTCAGGGCACTGTTATACTGTATTCTCTATCTACCTGTACCATAATCTATGGAAGACATAGTGTCATAATGACCAGGCCTCACTATCACATGCAGTTTGTGGAGCTTAGGTCAGCTTCCTAATGGCTGTCACATGAACATCAACAACTTAGGGCAGGAAACTGAAGTGTATCATTAGTCCTGTACTCAATCTATACTGCACATAAACTGGATGCTAGATGACCAAATTATCCATGCAATGACTGTTGCCCAAAGAGCTGGTGCTCAGTACCAGTATACTGATATTTTTATAAAACAGAAACTGCTGAAACCAATCTTACCATTTCTGACAAATGTTTTGCATTCATCTGAACCAAATACACTGGTTCCTCCTGCCTACTTACTGCTTTAACTCGTGGACTGTGGTCAGGGGTTGTGCAAAAATCCCCTGTGATGTGGCGAAATGGCAATTTTGATCACTGTTACATATTTCCATGAAACGTATATCAGTGCCTAGGATATTACACACAGCTACCCACTTTTTTTTTTTTTTTAATTGGTGTAGTTTTGGAGAAATAATTGTCAGAAATTGCATTTTGGGCTGGAACATGACATCTATTCTTTGAGAGGGTCAGGTTTTGTTATGAATGTTTTTCCATCAAAAATATAGTACCTCAGCTGGATGTAATAATACCAGTGAGCTGGTATATTACTGCCAATGATATGGCGAGCGTAATATTTACCTAGCGTATTAGGGCAGAATAGACAGGCTGTCGCCAAGCTCCCTGCTCGCCAGGTGGGTTGCCAACTTGCTCTGCAAGCCCCAATATGAGCTTGGTGCACTACTTTTACACCCATTATTTACCACCCTACTTCTGTTCCAGTACCTCCTATTGACCTTGCATTAGATTTTGTTATTCTAAATAATTCTGACCCATGACTGCCTTTCCTGGGGTGATAATACTGCAGAGAATGCATTACAAAGTGCATACTTTTGAGTCATTGTTGCTGGTGCTACTTAGCAACTGGATTCAAGATAGGGGGGAGGAATGAGAGCTACCAGTTACCTTAATACTCCATAAATTTTGTGTTGCACTGATCCTTCTAGGACCTTTGTGATGCACTGTTGAAAATCTTGCTCACAGGAGGTATGCCACAGCTACCAGTTACCTTAATACTCCACAAATTTTGTGTTGTGCTGATCCTTCTAGGACCTTTGTGGTGCACTGTTGAAAATCTTGCTCACAGGAGGTATGCCACAGCTCAGCGGTACACCCCAATATGAGGTACAAGGCAGTCCATGGGCCAACTTGGCAAACCCAAAACTACTCTTCTATTAGCTAATTTACAATTTCTGATATGTTTTGCATTCACCAAAGGTTTTATTTATTTTCTTTTGTTAAGCTCCCCAAAGCTAATCATACTAACTCTGTAGCTAAAACTTAAATAGTACCATGTAAAGTACATAACTACATATCTATATTGGTAATGTTCCTTACACAATAACTGGCATGTTGTAACTTGAATTTAAGGATTTTCAAAATTATCCACTTAAGGTTAAACTATAACTGTTATAATACTCACATACAGTGCTGACATCACACCACACAGTAGTTAGTGATCTCAAATTAATGATTAACATTCTTCCAAGCATAGTAAATAGACAGTCCACTGTGTTATAAATGTACAATGTGTTTACCGCAAGTTAGTAATTAACTTTTTTTTTTTTTTTTTTTTTTTTTTTTTTTTTTTTTACTTACTGAGCTTTTAGTATACTGCGAAGAATAGGTAAATAAATATTAGAAATATACAGCCTCCCAAAAGATTTTACCAAATTAATTTTTATACATGGAAGCCAAGTGCTCAGAACATTCAGTGACATCATATGTGAAACACTGTACACATACCAGTACATGTATATTGTGAAACATGATGTACCTATGAAAAATTAAGTTTACATATGAGGTGATTTGTAAATCAGATTTCATCCATCCACATTTCACCTATCATCCTTTATTGCTCCATCACGAGCATACGGGCCTGAGATATCAGTGAGAGTGAAGTTACTTCCCCCAAACGGCATTTAGTGATCAATAAACTCCAACCATCCCTCCGATTTAAATCCTTATGAGCCATATACACCTGACGTGTCTTTACCAACTAGACAACCAGGCATCCATTTCTTGGTTATATGGTTACCAAGAGTACAGTAAATAGTTTCCTAGGTTTTCAGACAGTACATGCTACTCCACTGATAACACATGGTGGCACACAGTGTAGTTACTTAGCTACCGTACAGCCATACTGCAGCTGTTGTAAAGAATGGTGTTGTGGCTTGCAACTACTCAAATAATTAAAAATATATATTAACTGGGACTCCTTTCTAACAAGTTAAAGGAAAAAAGTGAAAACATCTATCTTCCAGTGAAGGAAAAGCCCAGCTCATAATCAAATTACCAGTAAATAGGCAATTAAGCATTAAATGCCACACTTATCACAGTTGCATAACATAGTGCTGGTAGTACTCAGTTTATTTAGCAACAACAAATGAGTTCCAGTCAGGATTATATCTCCATTTAATCCCTAAAGTTCAAGCATAATTTACACTGGCACCCCAAAACAATAAATTTCAGGTGCATGGACAGTACAAGTGATATGTGATCCAATACCCATTTCCTGACATGTCCTAACTGTCCGTACACATCTCAGTGAATGAAAATATATCAGAAAGAGATCTGCAACCTCCTTGTTCTCACAGATCACCAACCCCACACCCAAGCCCTAATGCAAAATGTTTTGCTTAACTGGGATTTTAGGAATATTCTGAAATATGGTTTTGATGACTATGGTGAAACTGACGGTAAAGTACAGGGAAATTTTTCTTAAGTTACCAATATGGTTCATGGAGATGGTGGCAACTGATGGACCTGGAATACCTTCTGCCACTCAGCAGCAATAACTTTTATGGATTTTGGTGAAACTGACAGTGAAGTACTGGGAAAGTTTCCATCTCCATGAACCATATTGGTAACCTTCCTTACCAATATGGTTCATGGAGATGGAAACTGACAGTGAAGTACTGGGAAAATTTTCTCAGGAAGGTTACCAATATGGTTCATGGAGATGGTGGCAAATGATGGACCTGGAATACCTTCTGCCACTCTGCAGCACTAACAGAGCATGAAATGCACAATTCTGGAGTGAAAGTACACTTCAGTACCATCCACTGACATTTTTTGGGGTATTTACTGATATCTGACATGCATACGTGCCAAAGGATATGTTCCTTTTCAAGGTATGTTATTATTTGTTTTGCATTCTTGCAAATGGTAAAGAGTAGTGCACTTTCAAATTTACATACCATACTGCAGTTCACGAAAAATAACACTTGTTAAACATACATCACTTATATTTCTTTAGAAGCTTTAATCCATAAACTGCAAATTACCTCAATAGAGGATATGGCTCTGGCTGCAACACACACCTCACCAAAGGTCCACTTGTACATTCCTTTGAAGTTGGGAAATTGCTGAAAAATTGGACTTTCTGTTATTGATACTACAGTAATGCTACAGTAGATTTCATTAGTTGTTCAAGCTATAACTGAGATAACATATGGCATGTGACCTGTTGATAAGTTTCATCCCATTATCTATGCACCTATTCTATACATCCTATAATTTCATAATCTACAACTGTGCATACTAAAAAAAACTATGTATATAACTCTTATATTATGTGGATTCCGTGATGGTGCAGAGTTTACAATAATATCTGACAAATGGTAATACAACCCTTGGGCATTTCAGGAAACTATTAAGCAGTAAAGTAACAACCTCTAGCATGCAAATACTTTAAAACTGTTTTTAAAAAACAGTACAGTGCACTAAAAAAATACAACTCCAACAAAGTGCTGAAAGAGTTAACTGTCATTTAGTTTGGATAGGGAATGTTTTTCTATGAACTAGAACCGTCTAACAGTCAGCTTGACATCCAACAATCTGACATAGCTTAAACAATTATCTGACAATTTACACATGTTCTCTAAAGTTAACATATGCTAGAGGGTGGATTATTTGTGCAATAATATGATGATTACATATGGACACGAGAAAAGGAAGACTTGTTTAATGAGAAGGCATAATTCTTACACCCTGCAACAACTGCATTAGGTACCATAATCAGCACTTTTTATCTTCTCTCTTCCTTACACACTCATCATACATGCAGAAAAGTTCATGACGAATACTGCAATAGTTAGCGCCTAATTATCTCAGCATAATACTGATTTAAAAGACCAGAGCTTACAGTCTCTATATACAGTAGGCTCAGAAAGTGTTGACGCCATCTTAAAAAAAGAAAACATTCTTGTGGTTAGCAAGAAGAAACAAATAAATTAACACTCACCATTGAATTTAGTATTTACTGGCATTCCCCTTCACCTTTATTATCTTCTTAAGGCATCTGGGGAGACTGATGGCGTAGTTTTGCAGAACAGACAGACTAAAACAGCTCCATAGCTGCAGCCTCAAGTTTAGGCAAAGGTGATGTGTCCATACTACGCAGCTGCCGCTGCATGTGCACCCATAAATTCTCAATGGGATTGATATCTGGGCTGTTTCCAGGCCAATCTCGAATAAAGGGAACCTCACAGTCTGTTAGCCACTGTTTCACTGACTTTGCAACATGTGCAGGGGCAGAACCTTGCATAAATACTCTTGCCTTGGTTTTATCAAAAGAGTTACTTAAAACATCACATAAGAGCTCCAAATAATTGTTCTGGTTCGCTTTTTCATTTGCAGGTAGAATTACCAACCTACCAACACCATAATATGTAAAGCAGCCCCAAGCCATGAGTGAGGCTGGGTATTTAATAAACTTGGAAGTGTACTTAGGATCCAGGGGGTCTGCCTGGTTTGCGGTACACTTGTGATGAAGGGGTACCAGTGACAGTAAATGTTGACTCATCACTCCAAAGCACAGTTTTCCATTGCTCCTCACTCCAGGCAAGATATTTCTTTCAAAAATTTACTCTCTTTTTCTTCTGAAGTGCAGTTAGCAGTGGTTTTTTACGAGCACAAAAACTCCTGTAGCCCAGATCGTCGTGCAACAGCTGCTGCACACTTCTGACAGACACATCTGCCAGCAACTGTGGGTTCTTTTCTTTTAAATCCCGTGCTGTTAGCCTTGGATCCTTGCTAACCTGCCTTGAGATCAGCTGACGGGTCCTGAAGGTTGTCTTACGAGGTCTCCCAGGCTTGGGAAGTGGAGTGGGAGGAATGGCCTCCTCACTGTACTTGAACCACTTCACCAATCCCTGCACTGTCCTCAGTTTAACACCATCTGATTTGCAATAAATGGGAGTTTGTGGCCAGCTTTGTATAAAGTAATCACTTCCACATGTTTGTCCTTGCTTGTAGTTACTTTAGGCATGATGAGAATGTGGTAGGTAACCAAATAACAGTGTTATTTGAGTCAAAATATACCCTCGTGGTGCATCACACACAGAGACAATCCTCCTCCTGTGGCTGCCCAAACATTACTGAGCCTGCTCCTGTGGTGCCAAACCTATCAAGCAGGGTTGCCAGCTCCCGTTGAAAAAGCGTCAGCTCATTTCGCATCACAGGGGAGGGTAGTATTGACCCTACTTCACTTAACGCGAAAAAGAATGATGTCGGCAAAAAAAGTCAATACTTTCCGCGCCTACTGTATGACTCTGTCAGCTGCAAAACTGGCTTGCACATCAACAGTATTACTGAATATTTCATCAAAAGCATATGTAGAAAGTAATATGCATGAGTCTTCTTAAAAATATCCACCACTTCCAACACCTACATAATGAATATATTAGCTGTTTGTCAATGGACCTTGACAAAAAGGACAGCAAAATATATACACTAAAGTGTCTCCTGTCATTCCTAGATTCTGCAATGAAAGCCATATACTGTACTTATTCTCATGAATGATGAGCTTCTTCCCATCAGTGGAATAAGTTGTAGA
>JAGKTI010011646.1:0-26006 GCA_018397915.1 Birgus latro | reverse complement strand
ATTCATCTCTGCAACTTTTCTCTGCTGAGCATTAATCCTAAGTTGAGAGGCTTAGGGTTACTTCTAGATGATTCTCTTGTCAAGATGTGTCAGCAAGGGAAGTGACGGACATTCCCTAAGTGTAAAGAAGACGCATTCCAAACTTAGGCGAGCTTTCCTCCGTCGAATATTTTAATGTTTAATGAATAACAAATATAATAAATAAAAAATGGAAGTAAAGGGTGTTTTTGTAGCCTTTGTATATTGGTAAAGGAAGTCAGGAAAAAAAAAAAATCCGCCTCTGTACCAGAGACTAATAAGTTCGAGCTGGGGACGAAATTCTGTAAAATTGAGTAAAAAGTCCCAAAACTGCTTCAGACCCAGTAAAGATGAAAAAAAAAAAAATCTCTTTCTGGGATGAAGTCCTCGAAGTGGCTCAAAACTCAATAATAATGAGAAACATCCTTTTTTGCAGAAATTAAGTCCTAATCAATATTAGGAATTTCTGCAGCGTCAGTGGAAGGCATACATCTGTTCAGGTTGTCAGTGAATGACACTGTTTTGTTGAGAGTTATTTCAGCATGCAACTTAGAGGGACAGGGCTCAAAAGCACAGGTCAACCAACCTTACACATATATTGACACAAAGATACACAGTGCTGGACACAATACTAACTGACTAAATACACTAGTAAGGACACAGAGGACCTGAGTTGGGCTACAGGTGACTAGGTAGCTGTAGGAGTTGACCAGGTGTAGGAGGGGTCCCGTCGGGCGTGCTCTCTCTCAGGCAGCACGGGACCACTGTCGGGGGCCAGGTCATCTGGTGTGGGCTGCTGGGCGGTGTAGAGGGTGGCCTTTCCCTGATGGGGCCTTGGTGGGTGATTCGGCCCTCAGGACTGGGGCTGAACAGAGCAAGCAGGCGCGCTTCCTTGCATCTGCTCCTGGAGGAGGACTGCTCATCGGCTGGGCTGGTAAGGCCTCGTCCGGGAGTCCTGAGGACACCCCTGGATGGCTGGGGGCTGTGGCCTCGCTTCGGTCGAGAGGTCGTCAGGGGCTGCCTACGGTGTCTCTTCCACCAGGAGTCCGGCAGCGAGGGGTGACATAGGGGAGCTGGCTGCAGTGAGCGTTTCCCCAGGCTCACTATGTGGCCGCTCGGGATCCTCTCCAGCTGCAATTCTGCTGGGAGGCTAGCTCTGTAGGGAGAGCAAGAGGGACATCCCACTCTCCCACTGGCCTCTGGAGGGGTGAGGCGAGCAAGGGGTGTTACCCTTGAGGGGCGTCGCAGGGGTAGCAGACAAGGGAAGGACAGTGGCCATTCCCTCCCCGACAGGCAAGGTGGTTGCTGCCACGATTCTGCTGGACCTTGGGACTGCGGGTGAGAGGAGGACAGTAGCCGTCCTCTCCCCGGTGAGTACAGTGGACGTCGCCGTGGTCCTGCTCCCGGTGGAGGTGGCAGATGAGGGAAGGACAGTGGCCGTTCCCTCCCCAGTGGGCACAGTGGGCGCCTCCGGTTTTGCTTGTGCCTGGGAGGACAGTGGCCGTCCTCTCCCATGCGTGTACAGTGGAGGTTGCTGTGCTCCTGCTCCCAGCGGAGGCTGCAGGTGAGGGGGCATTCCTTCCCCAGCAGGTACAGTGGACACCGCCATGGTCCTGCAGGGGGTAGTAGGTGAGAGGAGTACAGTGGCCGTCCTCTCCCTGACGAGTCAAGTGGCCGTCGTCGTGTTCCTACTTGGGACTGTTGAGAAACAAGTCCCACCCCAATCCTGGCGAGTGCTGGTCTGGGTAGAGAGTAGTGCAGCAGGGCGGCGTAGCTCCCGCAGGCTCTGTTGAGGGGAAGAGGGGCGCATGGTGTCGGGGGATGTATGCCCGTCTTGCTCGGGCCCTTTCTGCGCCTCCCTGTGGTCTCCCCTTGGTGCTGGTATTTCACTTTTATTCCCTTTTTGGTTCCATGGCCTTTTTTGACTGGCGTAAGAATCATTAATATGAGCATGAGTAGAACAGTTACCACTGTAACTGGGACTGGGAATAAGTGGAAGAAGCCTGTATTTTCCCTAGCACTAGATTGCAATAAAGGTTAAAATGATACAGTAAGGTATAGGAAAACAGACTTTATTGACTCCTTTCAGAGATGGGAGTCAGTGGTGCAGTGGTTAGCAGTTCCAGCTCGCCAATGGAAAATCAGCAGTTTGATTTTTATGCCAGTCAAGCTGTTGGACAAAGTTGGTTTCTCCCTTGTCCCCCTGCTCACCCACAGTACAACTGGGGACCTCGATGTAATTTTGACTGTTGCATGTTGTATTCTACCTTTATGACTTATCTCCCTTAAAGTTGCCAATATATGAAAGTTCTCAGAATATTTCATGTTTCCTTTACCCCTGCGAATATCACCAGGTACTGTATATATAATTATCATCAAAATCATAATCACCACCACCACCACCATCATTATCATCACAGCCATTACAATCGTCACCACCATCATCATTATCACCACCATCATTACCACCACCATCACCACCACCACAACCATCATCATCACTACCATCAACACCACCACAATCATCATCACCACCACCTCAACTCTCCCACGTAAGGATGAGATAAGGTAGGATCCGTAAAACAAGGAAAGAGAAAGTATATATGTATTTTCCATTAAAAAAGAAGTCTTATATAACCTGTATATATTTTCAAAACCTTCATAACCATTATAAATTTTTTAAAACTTACTTCACTCCAAAAAATTAATATAAAAAATGGTTTTAATATTATTCTGAATATTATCTTCGCTATACTGTGTGTATTTCCTCTATATACAGACAGATTCATTTTCTAGGTGACAAAAGGCTTCCTAACACCTCTTCCTAAGTGATTTATTTTGCTTATTACATTTTTAAATTTTCTACGCTATTTTATTTTAATATTGAGTGGAGGATGAGACTAACTAGGAGAGAGGAAGGTGCAGGGGTAAAGCAAAGTGGATGACAGGATGACAGAGATAGAGAGATAGAGACAATGACAGGCAGACAGATAGCCAGACAGATAATACTAAGTTTGTATCAGTGACACAAAAAAATTACTGACGTGCATTAAGCATAATAAATCACGAAGGAATCGGTGTTAAGAAATCTTGAAAGCCACACCTATTAATCTAAGCTCAGGTAATAATAATAAAAATAAAATGCTGCTGGCTGAGATCACTGATATGAGCTACGTACGGGATCTCGCTTATAACAAGTAAAATAATATTGTGTTAATACTGTTTACATAATTCAAAATAAAGCAGTTAATGTACCTAAATTCTCGCTGATCATTCACATCTCCATTACTGAATTTCACGGATCAACTTTCTGGGGGATCACTTTTTTTTTTCCTGTTATTTTGTTTTTGTGCCTCCACATTATCTTATTTTGAACCTGGTGACCGCTGGCTCGTCACCTTATTGCAGTCCTCCATCCTCCTCTCAAGGAATAGGGAGGGAGTTGAGGGACATTTGTATAACCATGGATAGTTTTCAGATATATCAATGCCACCAAATGCAAAAAATCCTTCTCCAGTCCCTCTCCTAAAATTTGTATTGAGTTTTAATCCAAATAAACATCTAAACATCTCAATAAACAAATATGGTACAGTATCTATGTTTATGTCCCTCACCTAATATTGTATTCAGTTTTAATCCAAATACTGGTAAACATCTTAATAAACAAATACGGTATAGCATCAGTGTTAACTAAATATGCGATGGTACAGCTTCTACGTTTACTTACTAAATATGTTTAAAGAGATTTATCACTATTGGAGAAATGGAAAAATGTGAGCATATAAAAATGATAAAAAGTAGCTGTAGAAATCTTAATAAACAAATAATGTACCGCACCTATGTTTACTAAATATGTTTCTAGCTAATTTGTAAGTATGGGAAAAACGGAAAAAGCACGAGAATATAAAAATGATAAAAATAGATTTGAGACACATTTTTGAGCACTGTTAGTATAAAACTTGTCTTTCTGAATAATGTATCTATATATGTGACTATATTTAAAAGCCTTCTCACACTACTTATTTCTATCTATCACCCTCTCCATTCTATCTACCAGCCAATGCTTTCTATCTACTGTATCTATCTATTTCTTCTATCACCCACTCCTCTGTTTTTTCCTGACATCTGGCAATTTTTTTTTCACCTTTAGGCAAACTTTTTCCCGACAAAGACGAACAATACGAACTTAGTGCCAAAATCCAGCACAATTCCCCCCCCCCCTTCAAAATGTCTCTCCCAAGTTGAATAGAAGTACCAGATGGCAGGAGGCATAAGCATGTGGAGAGGATGGAGAGACTAACTAGAAGAGTGTATGTGAGTGACGTGGAGGGGGAGACCGAGGATAAGATGGAGGGATGGAGTAAAGCAGTATCTGAGAGAAGGGGGTGTAAGCTAGGCGGATGGAGTGAGAGAGTGAGAGACTAACTAGGGGTGTAGGTGTGTGGTGGGCAGGGGAGAGGGAGGGGGAAACTGAAGATGAGATGGAGGGATGGAGTAGAGAAGTATATGAGAGAGGGGGGTATAAGCTGGGGGGAGGGCAGGGAAATGGCAGGGGCAGGGCAACATGGAGGCAATCTGTTTATGGCCACCCTATACGGAATTAAGGTATCTGGCTATAGATAGATAGACAGTTTTTACAGAGTTTTATGTACCCCACTTCCTCCCTAATTAACTCTTCCCAATTTGACCTAAGCCATCTCAGGAAGGTTCTATCTATCTATCTACCTCTCTATCTATCTCTCTCTCAATGTCCAAATTTGCCATAAAACTCAAGGAAATGAGGAAAAACTTTTGCCAAACAATGAAGAAAGAAGGAGCTGGGTTTACTAAAATTTTGCTTTACTACAGGAATATTTTCAACATTAAACTCAGGGAAATAAAGAGAAGAAACCAGTAAAAAAAAACCTGAAGATGGCCACAGTGTTCATCCCAGGTCAGCCCGTGCATGCTGCCGAGAAACAGGAGTTTTGGTCACGGACGAGGCTGTAGCGTATGAGGTCTCTGTGGAGCTTGGATCTGTATAACTGGGGGTAGCACTGCAAATGAGGAGTTGAACGATCATTAACAACGGCTATTAGACTCTGTATACTATCTATCTACCTATTTATTGCCAGACACCTTAGTCCCATAAGGGATGGCCACAAACAAATCGCCTCCATGTCACCCTGTCCCCTGCCATTTCAATCTCCTCCCTCTAATTTACACCCCCCTTTCTCCTTTCTCATTTACCTCTCTACTCCAACCCCCCATCTAATCCTTGGCCTCCACCTCCCCCTCCCCCTTTCACCTCACTCACATACACTCTCCTAGTTAATCTCACTCTCCACCCCTCTGACTTACACCCTTGTCTCACATACCTCTCCACTAATGAGGAGAATGTATGTGAGTAAGGTGGAATGGGGGAGGAGGAGGAGGAGACCAAGGACTCCATAAACAAAACAACAAAAGTACATGTTAGATTTGAGCACCAGAAACTAATATAAGATCATGTTCCAAAAATACAGCACAGGACATATTAGCAAATCAAACTTTCTCAATTCCAAGTTGCTACTCTTATCCTCCTATCTATCTACCTAGAACCAGATGCTGTAATCCTGTAAGGGAAGGCCACAAACAAATCGCCTCCATACTGTCCTGTCTCCTGCCATTACGCTGCCCTCTCCTCAGTTTCCTCATTCAGCAACAATCTCCTAAATAATGACAGTGTTAATTGAGCATCATATCATTATATAAAACAATAAGAACTCAAAATTAAAGGTAATGTAATATTATCATAGACACTGGCTTGTAAAAAATTGACATGGGTAGGCTGATATGAATATTCTATTACCCTATATATTGTAGCGATAATCTGGAAATCCCTATATACTGTTGCGATAATCTGGAAATCTCTATATATTGTAGCTATAATCTGGAAATTTATCACACTTCATGTATATATTTCTGGCTTATATAACTGGATACTTTATAAACCTTCACTTCTGGTGCATATATAAGGCACAGAAGAATTCAAAATTGTTTCTGGTTCACTTCAACCAAAGGCATTACAGTTGTCAGCTAAAAATACCAGGAGTCAATTTTAATAACACATCACTGCAGGGATAGTTCAATGGTATTTTCTCTATCAATTTTACGGGCCATTGGAGGCTCTGAGAGGGATTTAAGTGACCTAAATGTGATAATTTCATAAAAAGACTTATCTTGTTCCTGTTTACTGCCTTCCTCTGTGAAATACTGTACTGAGTTCCATTCTGAATAAGAGTAAAATTATTAAATTCCGAAAATCACAACAATCCTAAATAAAAACACGTATGTCTTGTCACGGAAGAGTCGTGCATATTTAAATGTTTATGCAGAGGAGTTGGTGACATGGTGTTGCGGATGTGCTGTGGAAATGACACAGACAAGGACAGCGTGATATGGTACTGTACATCTTTCTGTGATATGGTACTGTTTTTTTTTATATAGTGAAGATAGTGTACCAAGATGTTACCTGGTACAACGAATAGTACTGTACATCTTTTGTGACATGGTACTGTACTTTGATAAGGAGAAAAAGTGTACCAATATGTTATGGGGTACAAAGAATGTAACTGTACATCTCTTGTGATATGGTACTGTATTTCGATATAGTGAAAAAAAGTGTACCAGTATGTAAACTGGTATATAGACCAAAGCAATAATCTGTATCTTCCCCCAGCTATTAAAAAAAAAAAAAAAAAATGCCCATGATGTTTACCACGTTGCACTGACCTCCCCATCACGTCCCTAACTCACTCTCACTCTCACTCTCATTATTTTCTAGTCTGACCATGATTTAGTCTCCTGGGGGGTACAAATTACTGGTTTTGAGTGTACGATGATTCTGTTTAGTTTTGACCATCAGCTTTGTTCCTGTATACATCTGGTATAGCCAATACCAGTACTAAAATGTGTATATGCTGCTAATGCCACTGTTGTTATAATTTTGAAGCATTTACTGTTGCTGCTGCTCCCGTTACTGCTTCTGTTATAGTTGTTTATATTTAATAAGTAACTTGTTTCACTTCTTTCTGAGAGGAGGAAGGGTTGCCATGATGGGTTGATATAGGGAATTCCCAATGCCATCACAGCTGCTGCCTTAGTGTGAATATAAGGTTCTAGTGCTGTTGTGGGTGACACTGTGGGTGTTTGCGCTGATGGTGATGCTGCTGCTGCTGTTTTCGCCATTGGGGATGTTTACTGTTGTTGCTGTTATTGTTGCATTGTTGATAATGTTGTTGCCACTGCTACTGTTGGGGTGTTTACTGTTGCTGCTGCTGTTGTAGATGTTTACTGTTGCCACTGCTACTGTTGTTGGTGGTGTTTACTGTTTACAGGTGTTCAGTAAGTCGTTCACTCCACCTCCTCCTGAAGGGACGCAGAGCCACCATGACGGGTAGTAGGATGCCGAGTGCTGCCAACGCTGCCGCCTGGGTGTTGATCACTATGGCCTCGTTGCCCAGCTGAGAATATGTGCTTTTCTGGGTCTCGGGGTCCCTGTCAGGCCAGGCAAGGGACGAGGGTGTTAGTGGTGAGATTAGGACAGGCGGGATAGGCGCGGCTCCCTCCCCCCGGCATGCTTGTTGATCCCGTGACCTTAACTACTGGCTGTCAACCTCTGGGCTAATAATCACCTAATTTACATTTTACTTCAGCTAACAATAAATCGTTTTACTGTGCTCAAGAGAATCATAAAGCACCTCAAATGTTAAAAACCATCTCAATTAACATTTAAAAGCACTAAAAATACTGAGCACTATTATTAATTATTTTACTTTATGATGGATGATTTTATTCATCTTAAACGAAGTGGATATGTGGCTACAATCGACCCAGGGAGGTACCATCATGGGAGTGAGATATGACAACAAGCTTGGAGAGCTGCCACAAAATCATCTCTCTTTGGCAGGAAACATTCAGTCACACATAAACAGAGTCAAAGTCCAAGCCAAGACTCTCAGACTGTTAAAAATTGTATCCCTCTGATGTCTTTTTTTCCTAAGTTTCCAGCAACCATTAGAGATTAGTCAGCTAGTTTTGGCACTTGATTTGCTTATAGTCCAGAAAAAACATTTGTACCACAGCCACCCTCGATGTGGAGCTTCCTTAAGATGAAACATAGCATCATTTGACTGACTGATTAATTTCCAGCATCTGTTGTTACATAATTAGCTGGTTTGGCACTTGGTTTGGCTTTCAGTCCACAGAAAATTTTAGCTTAACTTCAGTATAGACAAGCTCGATATGAAGATTCTTTATGATGAACTATGGTGCCATTTTTATATTTATTATTTATGATTGGATGATGATGATTTATGTATATACAGTGGAATCTCAGCATACAATATCAATTGGGGGAAGCTTGATCTGATAAAGCCAAAAATCTATTATATCTGACATCTCTCTGAGGTGGGATTTCAAACACATGTTTGAAAATAAATAAGTAGAACAGTATATCCTAGTACTAAATATGAAAACTATACCCTTTTTACACTAACTTGGCCCATCATTTCGCCCTTTTGAAGTTTATTTCACATCCTCGTACACACGTACTTCAACTCACTGTACCCCATTTAACAGATATTGTTTGTTATGGCTGATGGAAGGCAGGTGGATTTGTGGTATCTGTTAAATCTAATATTTTGGCCTATCGAGGTACATTAAATCGAGGTTGAAATTGGGTTGCAAGGCTTAACACGCCAGAGGTCACGGAATCAATAGCCAATACACCATCCTGCGCCACCCATGCACCCATAAACCCCACAGAACGAAGTAGAAGAAGAGGCATTCCCAGCAACGTCCACCAGAAGCTGACGAGAGGGTAAACGAGAGAAGTTATTAGTGGTTGTAACTTATGGCTGGTTGTAACTTGCGTGGTTGTAACTCAAGGCTTTACCATACGTCCAAAGGCAGTGGTCGGCTAAAATATTCCAAATTTAATAAGACACTAAACAAGAGAAGTTATTAGCAGTTGTAATTTGAAGCTCATCTCCAAATTCTGAATGTCCATAACCTCCACCTGATTCATGGTTGTAAATAAAGTTGCTTCTTTATTAGTGACTGCAACTCTGCTTTACCATACATCCAGTGACAGTGGTTGGCTTTAATACTTCCCTTATAACTTACTAACTGATTCATGGTTTACAAGTGAGAGTGGTTCCTTTCATTTACCTACCATGCATCCATTTTGTTGTTAATCAAGGAAAGAGTACAGTACAGCAGTAATATTTGAAGCACACACTGTACTACTATTTTTGTCCCTAACAGATTCTAATGCTGAACACAGAACACCTAACAGCTAAGCATATTAGAAATTGGTGATGGGGGGACATATTTATGCAGTGGTATCGATATAACTGGACATCTCTCTCCCTATCCCCTGAAAAGATGCTGCACTGCAGGAAAAGGGAATCTTCAGCCAGTTGTCCACTGGGTTGAGGTTAAGATGAGCCTGGGGTTGCAACTACTACTATTACTACTACAACTATTACTACTACTACTACTTAAGGAACAATGAAAGCAGTATCTACTGTAATTCATACAGCCTCTTACAATTTATAGCAACTATGCCAATCCACTTCATGAAATTGTAAAAGTGAAAAGTATGGATGCACTTCACTTAACAACACTCAATAACTTCCATTCCTTGTCACAGAGTTGCCTACCACTGACTCTGGAAGCAGGCAATAGGGAAGGAAATACAAACATGTTAATGTAATGGGGTGTATAAACACCCGCGTTGTCTAGAGGCAAAGTGGGGATCCTCTTTGGCTCAGTGGAAACGTGCGAGCGATTCAAGCGTGAGGGCCTGAGATCAAATCTCGGCCAGGACAGTGATCAATTTATTCAGTTTCATTTCAGTTATTACATTGGTTGGCAGTGGAGTGGTGTGGGATGTGAGGCAAGGGCCTTGAGGGCCATATACAGTATGATTTGTTGTCAGCCTTACATACCGGTGGTGGCCTTCAATGCGCTACGCTACCATGTGGGTGTGTAAAACTGACCAAATTAATCACTAGGGGTAGAAAAGAGTGATGTAATGGGGTGTATAAAAGCCCGCGTTGCCCAGAGGCAAAGTGGGGATCCTCTCTTTGGCTCAGTGGTAACGTGCACACAACTCAAGCGCGAGGGCCTGAGATTGAATCTCGGCCAGAACAGTGATTAATTTATTCATTTTCATTTCAGTTTATTACATTAAAATTTAAGAACCGGTTAACAGCAGCAGAGGAAAGGGACGAGGAAACTCCCTGAAAACAATGAAGCAAATTTGTGAGACATTCCTGATGCACCGCTAAGGATCAATGCTAAGGAAAAAAGTGAGTTAATAAGCATGCAAGCCATCATCAATAGTCAATAAAAGCATCATCAATAGGAAGTCAGGTGAAGCATTTACTCACATATATACAGCTTGGTTTAGTAATGTTTCTATACACAAGGCAGTCTTACAAAACATATCTTATACTTTCCTCTCCTCATTCACCCCTCAGCACTCATGGGTGGTAAATTCTGCATCAATATAGCCTCCCTTAATGACTGCTATGTCTGGATCAGAGATGTAACCAAAGGGGTGGCTGAGGACGGCAATCTCATCAGTATTAAGGAATCTGCCTAACAAATCTTCCTGTGATTTATTTATTACACCTTACTCACCTCTCCTGTGTTACATAAATCCTTTCAATTTCACCAAACTCTGCATAAATAACATACAAAAGGATACTAACCATGCATGTCCAAAAATAAATCACTGAGGATGAGGTGTTAGGGAGCTTCCTTAACTGACGAGAATTAAGTGTGGGTGGCATCCGTGAAATACACCAAGCCACCCAAATGGTCATTCCACAATTTCAGGGGAATGCTTCGAGACTCCAGAAGAGTTCTCCTTGGCCCACCCACTGGTCACTGTGTTTCAAATATCATAGTGACATTCCTGATCTGGCCTTGCACTCTTGTTGGTTAATGAGGCTCCTTAACACCCCTTCCTTAGTGATTTACTTTTGGATATGGCTGGTGAATACACAATTACAGTATATGTTACTTAGGCTGAGTAAGGCAATATTGGAAGGATTTATGTAACATAGGTGAGGACAGTAGGTGTGATAAAATAAATTGCTTACAAAATGGTGTTAGCGAACTTCCTCAACCGAAAAGAACACTGGCCCTGCGCACCATCTACAACACACACCTGCACACTTACATGCACAATCTCATCACATAAAATTAGATCTTGCTTAATCAGGGAAGAAATATTAAGTGATTTAGAATTATTGACTAAGCTATTTCAAATGAAGTGTGATGGAATTATAACTAAGACATTCTGTACATGCAAGCCTATGCAATCACAATGATGCACATGCACACACGCCTCTACATATATCAATAACGGTTTTAAATGATAGTGATGTGATATGGATAATGGCTAAAAATTAATCTCTTCAGCTAATGGATATAATTTCTACTTCATTCTTCCTAACTGCAAATGTTTTTATTCAGCCTGGGAAAGCTCAGCCATACATTAATTTCATTCCTTTCATTCATTTATAAAGGCTCCAACAGGCATGCATTGTATCCACACTGCTCAATCTCTGGCAGCCTCCCAATTCAGTCCCTTATCCCTGAGGTCATACTCTATGACCTTCTCCAAGGTCTTTTTCATTCTGCCTCTCACAACCCCATCCCCGATGTTCGCACTTCTCACTTTCCACACCAAATTGTAATCCTCCATCCTCTCCACATGCCCAAAGCATCTCAGTCTACCCCTTCTCATCACAACACCAATACACTCCAGTCCCATCCTTCCTCTCAACTCTTCGACCATAAACCTAGCTCTCCCCCCCCCCACGTCTCACATTCAAGGACACACTACACATCCATCTAATCAGTCTCTCCTGTGCTGAATAAAATCATGTTGCTATTGCTGCTGTTGTAGGTTTATAAGGACGTGAATCCAGTGGACTGCAGGCTGAAGTTTCCCCTCTCCTGCAGCCCACCATTCTCTTCTCAGGGACAGGCAGGGAAATTAGGGACCTTTGTATAACCAGGCAGTGGGTGGAGAAGCTGCCTGGGTATTTCAGTGCCACCACATGAAGGCATCCCTTTATAGCACCAAAATATTTTGTAATTACCAAGAAGAAAGTGGAATTTGTCATCAGGGTGAAGGGATTAAAAATGGGGCTTAATTTTTTTTCTCTGTCTTCACTACCCAAGATGAACTGCTGAAGAGAATTACTAGACTCTTTTCACTTTAACTTGGCCTCAAATTGCCATCAGTCCATCTTGAAAACTGAATTCAGACAAGAGATTAACACTATAATATGGTGCTAGTCACAAGGAAGTGCTATGGAAAGGAGACAGAGCTGTAGCATTGCCTTTTTCTGCCACTGAGCTATGTGAAATAAGCTCCAAAAAGAAGAAAATCTGGGCCGAGTTCAGATGAACGTACTACAGTATATGTATTTCACTGCATTCATTTTTTATTCAGAAAGTGGCCTAACAACAATAATACCTATCTATCTACTGCCAGACACCTTAATCCCATACGGCAGCAATTTTCAACCAATGTGCCGCGAAGCATCTGCTGGTGTGCCGTGAGAGTTTTAATAGCATTTGGATAGCATTTTAGAAAACAGGATTTGGATATGTTTTGGCATTACTGGTACTTTTATGGAGTGCATTAAACTCCTTTCTTTCAATGATGCAACATGTGTTCTTTATTAAAAGCTCGAATGGCAGTTTTAAAATCTCACTTGAATTCCGTAGTGTAGAACCACAACTATGCACAAAACTCACACATTCTTTTGAAAACCATGATCAACAATATACTTTTGGCAAAAAGATTAATAAATTGTTAGTTTTTTCTTTTTTATTTATGAACATATTCCTACAACTCATTTTCTTTTACATGATCAAATCTGTCCTTTAATACCAATGATGCACCTCGACCATTTTAGTGCCTGGCTCACTGTACTGTAAGATGAAAAAAGGTTGAAAATCACTGCCATAAGGGGTGGCCACAAACAAATCACCAGCATGTCGTCCTGTCCCCTGCCATTTCACCACCCTGCTCCTGGCTCACACCTCCCTATCTCAATAATATAATGACAGTAATTTCCTGAATAATTTAAACTCCAAACATAACAAGTACCAAACAGAATTTTTAAGTGAGAAAAAACATGCACAAAATATTCATAAGGCTGCAATTTGGTTACTAATGATTGAAAACTTGGGTAAACTCAATTATATAAAAACTTTGGTACCCATCTCACTGATAAGCAATATTTAAACATGAGCAATCACAGTTTTTAAAATGAAACTAAATCCAATTGCTACTATACTGTTCTACCTTAAGCTGCAACAAGAATCCTGTCACCTCTTTTTTTTCTCTCTCTCTCTCTCTCTCTCTGGACTTTGGAAATTAATTTTATGGATATGCAGCAACCAACACTGATCACTTTTTGGCTAAACATCATTATAAACTGTGTCAGTTGCTTCAGATTAAATATATTCCTAAAGGCCATGCTATACTCTTTTCATTCTAACTTGGCCTAAATTTGCCATCTCCCCACCTTCAATGCTGACATGCAACAACAGATTAACACTAGCATACGACACTACTCCTGAGGAAAGTCTATTCGAAGGATGTTGAGCTGCGGCACTGTCTTTTTCTGCCACTGAGCTATGTCAACTACACAAAGACAACAATCTGTGCCAAGTTGAGGTGAGAGAACTATAGCATGTGTATACCTCTGTCATCTAATGGCTGCTCTCCAATCTTCAATATTTTACAGCACCTCTGGTCAGTCTCTTTACCCTAAGGTTTTTATGTAACACCTCACCACATGTCTTCGTAGGTCTGTCTCTTGATACTGCCTTCAGCATTCACAGCCATCAATCTGCCTTTGTGAGAACTGAAGGTAGAGTTGTGAGATGGAGACTGAAAAAGACCTGGGACAAAGCCATGGGTGTGACCTCAGGGATAAAAGGACTGAAGAGAGAGGCTGCTAGAGGGTGAGAAGCATGGACAGCTGCCATTAAGTGACCAAGGCTGATGCAAGCAAGGATGTTGGAGCCTTTATAAACAAACAAATAATACTTATCACTCTACTGTCAATATTCGCATCCCTATTCATTACTCTGTCCTCAACACTCATATCCACACTCATCCTCGCCCAATTAACTTCCCTGATTCTCTCTACAGCAAATTAACTTTCAAATTCCATGCAGGAAGAGGTGGGATAAGGAACAGGAAATGTGTTGCTGATCCACTGGCAAACATAATTTCTAAAACGTACACAAAAACAAAATTAATGGTAGTGGCAGCAGTGCAGTAGTGGAAAACTCAGGCTCATTTAAATGTGAACCCAGTGGACTGCAGGCTGAAGCTGTCTTGTCTGTGGTCCACCATCCTCCATTTAGGGGTTAGGAAAGGGACGAAGGGACGTTTGTATGACCAGGCAGCTTCATCACCCAGTTATTTCAGTGCCACAACATGAAGGCATCGCTCACCACCATATAAAATAAATAACAGGAAGCAGCAGTGGATGTAAAACAAAAATCAATATACATACTATTCTTTATGTACGCATGATATCACATGTTCACATCACCCCCACACACAGATACAGTCAGTCCTCAGTTATATTTTCAATTCAGGTTTTCATTTTTAAATTAAGTTACTCATCAATTAACCTCTTTTCTTCACTAAAAATGGCTTGTGCATTATTAACATTTTTTCTTTCCTTAAAACTGCTTGTGTGTGTGTGTGTTTTTTTTCTGTAAAGTCAGAAATGAGTGCTTGACCTGTATTTTCAAAGGGTAAGGACACTCCCTAACACCTCCACCTCAGCAATTTATTTTTGGATATGGCAGGTTCACAGCCTTTTGTAAATTATCCATGCAGAGCAGGGTGATGGTTGAAAAAGCTATATAAAAGAGAACAGGGCAGGAAGGCGTAATAAGGAAAATAAATTACTTAGGAAAAGGTGTTAGGGGGCTTCTTTAACTAACAACAATACCATCATTTTTGCAGAGTAGGACAATGGCTGAAAGAATTATATAACAGAGAACAGGACAATAAGATGTAATAAGGAAAATAAATCACTTAGGAAAAGGTGTTAGGGAGCTTCCTTAACCAACAAGAATACTGGTCACACTTGAAATTTAAAACCCTTTCAGTACTATTATGCTTTAAAATTTATTCTTTCTACCTCCTTCCGATTTTACTCTACTTATGATTTTTGGGAAGAACTGAGGATGAGATAGAGGGATGACGTGGGCAGATGTATGACAGAGGGGGTGAGAGCTGGAGGAAGGACAGTCAAATGTCAGAGGATAGGGCAACATGGAGGTGATTTGTTTGTGGCCACTCCTTATGGGATTAAGGTGTCTGACAGTAGAAAGACAGGCAGCTACATAGTAGTGAAGAGATGACAGAATTATGTGGAGGTGATTTTGTTTGTGGCCACCCCTTATGGGATTATGGAATTTGGAAATAGATAGATAGATTGATAGACAGATAGATAGATAGACTGACTGATACTGATAGACTGAAGTGAAGACAATATCGAAGACAATATGTAATCCTCCCAAATGTTAGAGGACGGAGTGATATGGAGGTGATTTGTTTGTGGCCACCCCTTATGGGATTAAGGTATTTGGCAACAGACAGATACAGCAGATAGATAGATAGATAAATAAACAGGATTTCTAGTAGAGGAGGGGTTATGCAATATGTAATCCCTCCAGTCTGAGCAATAAGTAAAAAAGTATGAAAAAGTCTGAGAAAAGCAAGAGTGAACAAAAAAATACACACCCTGACCAAAGGGGTTAAACAAGCATTTAGTCTACAAACATCCTGGATTTTAACTGTGGACTGACTGCACTCTAAACTCTATATATATATTAAAAAAAGTTCAGGTATGTAAATTAGCAGAAGAGCCTGGGATCCCAGGCCAACCGCTCCTACTTGTCATCTTCGTGGCTATACACAAATAAGGTGTATAAAACTGAGTAGAGATTTCAGTAAATATTTAGCAGAAACCACACATGGAATTCCAGTAGAGTGTTTTCTGTTTATATCTCATTTGTGTCCTTAAGTGCAAGGTCTCTGGAGGTTAGGTTTATGACTGAAGAACAGAGAGGAAGGATGGGACTGCAGTATACTGGAGTTGTGATGAAGAGGGGCAGAAAGAGATGGTTTGGGCATGTGGAGAGGATGGAGGATGACAAATGGGTGCAGAAAGCGAGAAGTGTGAACATTCGGGGTGGGGCTGCAAGAGACAGACCGAAAAAAACCTCGGACGAAGTCACAGGGTGAGGACTGGATAGAAAGCCTGCCAGGGATTGAGCAGTGTGGTGAGCTGCCACTGGCTGACAAAGGCTGATGTATTCAAGCATGCTGGCCTTTATATATAAAAGATACAATGCAATTTGATGACACTTTTTTTTACGATACTTCTGTCGCTGATTAACTCCTTCCCCCCCCTTTGAGGTTGGGTCATTAACAACTCCAGGGGTAGTTTGAGTTAGAAGTGTCACAGAAGAAAAGTGTTACCAAATGATGAGATATAAGGAGAAAATAGTTGTGGTTTCTGCTAAATATTATCCGAGATTTCCCCCACAGCTGGGAACTGGTACAGAAAATGAGCTACGATACTGAAAATGAGATCTGGTACTGAAAATCTTTATCAGTCCTACTTCCCGCAATCCACATAAGCTTTCTGGAAATGTACAGTAGGTTTATCAATCAGAGGTGAAATTTTACCTTAATCTAGGAGTAAAGAGGGGAAAGAAGTGAAGTCTGTTTATGTTCAAGCAGTAAAATGGGGGGAAGAAGTCAGACATGTAGAAACAGAGCTTCAAAAGAAATTCAGTAACAGTCTCCATATTCACTAGAGTACCAGTAATTCTCACAAATTTCTGTTTCTCTAATTTATCAGGTCCCAGCTCCAAAGGCCCCTCTACTCTCAATCTCTCAGGGTAAAAATAAATCTATGAGATGTGTTAACGAAAATAGTGATAGGTCTTTCAGGGTAGGTCAAAATAAAATCTATCAGTGTACAGTATAAACAAAAAACCAGCACAAATGAAGTGATGGAGAGTCCTCGTTACAAACTGTTTTTTTTTTTTTTACTTGTTTTTGGGGGGTTCCACAGAAAATTATGGAAAATCTGTCTGGTAAATAACTGAATTAAATTACTGTATATACTTTACTGATTTATTCCTGCTACTTCCAAATAATTTTATTCAAGTTAGGAATGGTCTCTCTAGAAGGGGTAAATATTTCTAACTTCTCCATCTAGAACAGTCTTGTCTATGTCTCTCTAAAATAAAAATAAAATGGATGGATGGGTAAAAAACACGTCCTCTGTCTTACGAAGATGAAATTTCATTGCTGGCTAAAAAGTTGGTTTGCCATTTTCTTCTCAATTTATGGTGCAGTTGGGGACAAAAGTTTATCTAATACTTAACATCTTCTACTTCCCACTTTCCTCTGGTGGCTACCGATCAGAAGGTGAGGGAGGCTTGGTATGTTTCTCTGGCCACAGATAACTGAGGCTAATAATCTAAAATAGAGAGAAGCTTGGTATTTTTCTTTGGCCATAGATGATTCCCCTTGATATGATGCCGCAGAGGAAAGTGACGGTCAGGTCCTAAAGGTGAAGTAAACACAGTGATATAGTAGACCAACTTTCATCCCAGTCTTGTGTGAAATAAACTGTGTCCTTTTGGATGAACACCCCAGGCTTATAACAAGGACTTCTTTCTGTATTGCAAAGAGGATACATGTCTATCAAGCATGAGCCATCCCTCTACTCATGTTCTCTGTAGTAGTAAGTCTTCTGGGTCATGACATAGTGTGAGCTTGAGGGTGGGTCAACAATGGCCACTGCCTGGGTGCCAACACGAGCATAACGGGAGGAGTAGAGCAGGAAGCCCATCAGAATAGCCAGCGCAGCCAGACAGGCCGCCTGGGCGTTGATCACCCACGTCTCATCAACAAACTTGGAGTAGTCTGACCTGTCGGGTGCAGGTGGAGGTGCCAGGGAAGAAAATGTGGGTCTAATGAGTTGAGATAATGCGTGAGGAGAAGAGTGAGGTTCTAGTGAGTCAGAGATGCTTATGGAGTGACCTCTGGCAAAACAGTGTGAGGTGCCATGTTAGCTTCATATGTGACCAATGCAGTTTTACGCCATGCCTTCCCTTTTTTAAGGGAAGCAGCACTCAATGACCAGATGGTCTTCCTGATGTCAACAAAATGCCTTGCAGTGAAAAAGAATGTTCAACTCCCTGGCACATAACATGCACTAAAATCCACCAGACCACAATGGTCACTTATGTTATCTTTGAGTACTGTGTGTTGAGTCTACAGTAAGTCCTCATTATATCACTTCTCTTATGCCAACTGCCTATTGACCAATGGAGTGCGAGTCACAGATCCAACTGTGCTTATAAGGGAGCAGAGTCACAGATCAGGCCAGGTCCAATGAAAGATGCACTTCAAATTTCCCTGGCACAGCAGAGAAAAACACACCATGGCATCTCATGGTACCAGTCCTCCTTTCGGCACAAAGTCACCTAGCACTGTACCATTTTCAATTCCACAGCCAAGAGGAATGATAATTTGCCATCACCATCTGATGGCATCATACCTTCCTTGTATTTGCTTGTGCAACTTTACACACACTGATGCCCAAATGTAGAACAATACAATGTTTTTCTTCACTGTCATGTGTCCTGCACGTACTACGTGGCATATCTATCACTGCAATGATACAAAATCTGAATAAGACAGTCACTTTTAGTTGTTTCTTGAACAAAGAGCAGGGTTCCAGAGCAAATAAACTGCACTCCATAAATTATTAAGCCTTCAGTGTTACCTATAAAGCTGATATGCCAGTTTATTATTACAGAACAAACAATGTACAATAAAAAGCAGTAATGTTTTGAACCACTTCCCTGACTTACAATGAGGACTGACTGTATAATAAAACAAGGGAGTTATCTCTGTTCTAGACACTCACTCAATGGAACTAACACAGACCTCAAACTGTAATGCAAACTGAATAATAACTAACACACTGCACAACAAAGGTGAAGAAGAGGATAAAGAAGAGGGGGAAAAAAGTTGAGGCATGCAAGGCTCTAAGTTTAAATCCAACTAAGTCTTCTACTCCTACTTCTGCTGCAGTGATGATAGTCAAATCTGTAACAGGCTCAAAAATGTACTGTACACTCACAATCCAAAGTCTCTGTACTACCCTGGCCGGGAGAATAAAGCCGGGATGGAAGTACAGTAATGATGTAACGAGGCACTACTACAAAGAGGTTCAAACTTCACCCCCAAAACTGTATTAATTCAAACTGGGTCAAACTGGGCCTCCTGTTTCAAGGGTGAGTGATAGCCAGGATCAACCCATCCCCATACTGGTGAAGCACACATAAGGAAGTGGTGTCTGTACGAAGAATGATGTATGAAAAAGTGAAAGTATTGTACCTGTATTAGTTCATTTGTTCATTATTACTGTCTTTAGTTATTTTTATTTATGTCAACAGCATTATGGAGACTTTGGACTGTGACTGTACTGAAGAGATATGAAAAAATGGAAGACTGCACATTAGCTTTGCAATGTATACTGGTGTAATTCTGCAACATACATGGTGCATAAATCGTGCTGTGGAGTGCACGAAAGTACACCAGCTGAAAGCAATCTAGTGAATTATTAAAAACAGTGGTATACAGTTTTCATAATAATAATAATAATGGAGGGAGAATATACCAACACTGATATTGCTTATTGTGGGTATATTCTTCCATTTGAAAATTTGTAACACTGGAAAATCAAAACACAAAAAAGTAATAAAAATAGTAAAAAGTTTGTAGTGAAGATAATAATAATAAAAAAACATGCAGCTGAGTGATAAATTATCAAGACGATGAATGAACTTTCTATCTATCTATTGCCAGACACCTTAATCCCGTGAGAGGTGGCCACAAACAAATTGCCTCCATGTCACCCTGTCCCCTGCCATTTCACTGCCCTGCCCCCACCTCATACCCACCTCTCTCATATACCTCTCCACTCCATCCCTCCATCTCATCATTGGCCTTCCCCTTCCTCTTCCCCCCTACACCTCACCCACATACACTCGCCTAGTCAGTCTCTCGCTCTCCATCCTTTCCACACGGCCACACCACCTCAATGTATTTTTCCTAACGCTTCTATCCATCCACATGAACTTTAAATGCAATGAAAGACTGATCTTGAAAAGCTGTAGTTAGTGAGAAAGTTAACCCTCTGATTTCTGTACTCCTTTTGCTCTAACTTGGCCTAGAATTGCCATCTCTCAATCCTGAATGACGAGCTGTAAAAATATATCAACACTGGAATAAACTGTAATGATAGTCATGAAGAAGTGCTAGAAAGAGACTGTAAAGATGTAGGCCTGTCTTTTACTATACTCCATTTACAATAACTTGGCCAAGAACTGCCATCTCTCAATCATGAATGTTGAGCTGTAAAAATAGATCAATAAGGGAATACGATGATGGTCACGAAGAAGTGCTACGGAGACGAAAGCTGTAGCAATATGGTGATAGTCACGAAGCAGTGCTATGAAGAGACCAAAGATGCAGCATTGTCTTTTCTGCCACTGAGCTACGTGAAATAAGCTAAAAAAAGACAAGAAATCTGGACTAAGGTAAAGTGAAAAGCGTATACTACTTCTCCCTGCAAAAAAAAAAAGTTGCAGGTGTACTAATATGAGATACAGAATTCCCTTAGACATTTTTGAAGCTTTATGTTTCAAGAATTAACTGCAGTATGGTTGAAGTCCCATGCTCATCTGAACATGGAAACTGCAGGCTAAAGCTTCCATTCTTCTGCAGTCCACCATCCTCCTTTCCGTGGGGGTGATGAGGGATGTTTATATAACCAGGCAGGTCCATCACCCAGCCATATCAGTGCCACCACATGCATGCCTCCCTCTCCAGCACCTCTTCTACAATTAATCTATCTATCTATCTATCTATTGCCACACGCCTTAATACCGTGAGGGGTGGCCACAAACAAACTGCCTCCATGTCCCCTGTCCCCCGCCATTTCACTGTCCTGCTCCCAGCTCACACTCCCATCTCTCATATACCTCTCAACTCCATCCCTCCATCTCATCCTAGGCTAAACAGAATATAATATCCAAAAGTACCATAAACATGAAGAGAGGATGGCAAAAGAGAGACTGACTGGAAGAGTGTATGTGACTGAGGGGGATGGGAAGGGGGAGGGAGACAAGAAGGTAGAAGGATGGAGTGGAGATAAATGAAAGAGGAGGGGTGTGGGTTGAAGCATGGGTAGACAAATAGTGGGGGACAGGGAGAAATGGAGGGGATTTGTTTGTGGCCACTCCTAATGGGATTAAGGCATCTGACTATACACTGATAGACCATGGGCTGTGTAAGGCTATAGACAGATAGATACACTGACTGATAGATAGATAGATAGACCATAAGATGTAACAGTTAAACATGCTACTAAAACACTGAATAGATTGATAGACAGAGAGACCATAAGCTGTGAGAGGGTTAAACATGCAACTAAAATACTGAATGGACATGACAGATAGATAGACAGATAGATAGGCAGAGAGATATAGACAGACCATAAGCTGTGAGTTTAACATGCCACTAAAACACTGAATAAAGACATACTTGAGAGTGAACAGGGCCTTCTCTGTGTATCCTGTGACAGCCGTAGCGATGGCCAGCATGAAGGTGACGATGCCGAACGTGGCGTGGACGGGAACCAGACCAGCGCGGAACTTGGCCGTACCGTGCTCACAACACAACAGGAGCCAGAAACTGAAGAATCCCACCACCAACTGCGGATACACAAACTCCAGCATTACACACACAAGGGGCGGTATTCTGGTGTGTCAGGAAGATTACTAACACCTCTTCCAGACTGGTTTATTTCCGATTCTGCTCCTGATTATGAAGGATAACGACACCTCTCCCACACTGGTTTATTTCCAATTCTGCTCTGTTGCTATACTGTTGCATGGTTAGGAAGCTTACTAACACCTCTTCCACACTGGTTTATTTCTGACTCTGCTCCATTATTAAATTTTTGTTATACAGGCAATCTATGTTGACTTAAAACAAATATAAGAAGCAAAAAAGAGTATGTTTAATGGATAGTTTGGAAAATGAACTGTTGAGGAGGAGGTGTTAGGGAGCTTCCTGAGCCAATGAGAATACGAATAAGATGTGCTGGCCAACTTGTAGCTAATGATAAGTGCTGGCCAACTTGTAGCTAATGATAAGTGCCGGCCAACTTGTTACTACAGCCACGTCCTCTCAGCCACCACCCAAACCTCATGGAATATTGGTGTGAAATTTACAAACAAATATCAAAATGCCAAGTGACACAGATTACCATATTATCAGCGAGAAAAAAAATTACCTTGCCCAAAACAACTCAAAAGACAAACGGCCACTCCTTACAGGATTGTGACACCTGGCTATAGATAGATAGATGGATAGAGGTGACTACAGTATTAGGGAACGTGTGAATCTAGGGACAAATTGGTTATGTAGAGTACGGCATAATTAACAGTCTCTAAATTTAAATGCAAATGTAAAAAAAGTGGACCAGCATTTACTGCCCATACCTACACCTAATTACCAGCTGAGTATACTTTTGAAATATCTAGTATACTTTAAAAAATGGTATATAACATTCTCTCATTAACAATGTATATACAGTTATTCTTTCAACTACAACTGAGGAGGGCAATGCAAAATCAAGCTACAAGCATTACTGTTAGGTATGTTAATGAAGCTCTATGTTAATATCACAAATCTGGAATCTGGCTCTCTGTTGGTTTGTTTTTTCTTGGAGGGAATAATCTTGCGAGCTTCTGGCCTTTGGTTCCTTCTTCCCTACATAAAATCCATAATGGGATATAATTTGGCCAGCAGGCAGTAAGTGATATATGGCTCTCTGTTGTATTGTTTTTGTTTTTTCTTGGAAGGAATGGCTTGCGGGCTCCTTGCCTTTGGTTCCCTCTTCCTTGCATTAAAAAAAAAGAAAAAGAAAAAAAGATAAACAAGCTATCAACTGCTTCATAAAACATCAAAACAATATACAGAATTCTTTTAATCTCTTACTGCCTGCTGGCCAAATTATATCCCATTATGGCTTACTACATTATTAAACAGTGGGTGAAGACTAACATCTGGACCTTAATTTCATGACTACAGGCTGGTAGGTGGAGGATGGCGTGTTGACTACCATCCATGAAAATCTGAAGTGCAGGAAATTCAGGCAATAAAAGGTTAAATCACCCACACCTTACCTGCCAGTCCACTCTCACTCTCTCATTGTGTCCTGATGTGTCATGCGTTTGGTTAGTAGTGAAACGATTACTTCCATAAATGAGTTCTATTTAATGATCATACGAGCAATCTCATTCAGTATTAATATTAAAAGTACTGTATGATATGAGAGTTACTGAGGGATACTGTGCCCTATATCATATTACAGTATACTGTATTAAGTGACATTCAGTGTTATTTTCCTCTGAAGTGCAGTGCATATACAGTATTATACTATCACTGTATTATACAGCATTACACTACCTATCAACTGTATATATTGTATCTATTGTATGGTATTTATTGATACTGATTTTGGCTATGTTTTGCTTTTATTTTCTCTTGGAAGGAACAATCATGTGGGCTTCTTGCTTTTGGTTCCATCTTTCTTAGAGTAAAAAAAAATCTATAACACCTTACTTCCAGAAAGCTACACAGAATTTCAAACCTGTATCATCTTAGCTTCCTAGTATAACATGACTGGGATGTAGAGACTCAATGTTGCATGCACTGTGAATGATCATACTCTACTCTATAGCTTTACAGGCATTGCAAGGTTGCTCGGGACTTTCTTGATGGTGTGCGATGCTGAACACAGCCCAGTCCATTGTTTTGCATGCAACTGCACTGCTAACCACAAGCAGAGCCAGAGAAGAACATTTGAAAACAGTGCCTTCAAAATACTGGACACCTATTCACACCAGATCATGCTAAATTCATACAAACTGCATTAAAATATCTTCTTAATTTCCTAGACATATTTAAGAGCTATTAATGACATGTATAATAGCTAACATATCACAGTAATTCTTATCAATAACTCTGAAAATAACTCTGATTGCACTGATCACACTTTGTAGCAATTTTTAATTAACGGATATGAATAAATAACCGTTCTGAATGGACACAACGAATACATATTAGTGTGTGTATGTGTGTGTGGAAAGAGATAATGAGTGAGAGAGGGTGGGGGCAAGGTGGTGTGGGCAGTCTCACCGTATGTGTTACCTGAAGAGCAAATAGACCAATAGTGACCACCCCAAGCCAGGAGTGTAGCGAGTAGAGGTTGGGTATGGGAGGGTCACGCAAGTTATGGGAGTCAAATACAGCAATGGTTGAAACTACGATGCAAGGGACGGCCAGTAGATAGAGGAACGTGTGGAGGATCTTGGCGGTGAGTTTGTTGCAGCAACGGAACAGACGGTACACCAACATTGCTGCAAAGAGATGAGATAGGTTCAGGATTAGGAAAGGGTATTATCATCACCACCATCTTCTTCTTCCTCCTAAAGAAATAAAAAGAGGGGCAGGTAGGAAAAATGAGGAAAGTAGAGAGGAAGAAAGGTGAGAGGAAAAAAAATACTGAAGGAAGAGGAGCGGAAAACCAAATGGAAGGGATGTAAGAAGAGGATGGAGAGAGGAGGGAAGTGGAAGGGAAGAGGCAGAGGGAGCAAAGAGGAAGAGGAGTGAGGGGAGAGGAAAACCGACGAGAAGGATGCAAGAGGAGGAGAGAGGAAGGAAGGGGAAGGGAAGAGTAAAGATAAAGGGAGTGAAGAGGAAGAGAAATAAGAGGTGATGAGCAACATTACACAAACATCAAAACCACAACACAACACCAAACACTTGTCACCCTGGAGTGTTCACTAATACAACTCACACTTACACCACTTATAAAAACACTTGAGTATCTAGTATCACATAATGTGCATGCACATTTAAGAACCAATGCTTGCTAAATACAATCTCGTAAAATCCTGGTACAATCTCATAGGTTCCTGGTGCAATCTCGCAAGTGCCTGGTACAATTTACGACTCTGGTCACCACATATGGCTGACCTGATGGTGTTGTGTAATAAATGGTAAGGGAGATATTGCAGTCTGTCTACACTTAACGGAACTGGGTTAATCTCACACTTTAAATACTGATACAAGGAAGTGGTTACTGAAAATGTGAGTTGAATTCTGTCAATTTATGGATTTTTACATGTTGCTCTCTGTCTCTCTCTCGTGTCAGTCAGTCATTGCTCAATTAAGTCATGCACATAATCTCTCTCTCTCTCTCTCCTCTCTTTCTCTCTATGTAAGCTACTTATTTTCAATATAATTATTTTCATTACTGAGTAGCTGCTGACAGGCATCGCCCTCTCTCTCATTAATGACCTAATCTCCCCACATACTGCCTCAATCTACTCATTCTCAATCTTCTCTTGCTCTCTCTCTCTCTCTCTCTCTCTCAGCCAGGATGCAGGTGGCAGTGCGGCAAACAGGCACGACAATCATGCAACATTGCAACATCCTCACATCTGTCCCTTCACCCACCAACATGCACTGACTGCCCAACTCTTCCTGTGTTGTTCATGATTAGGTCTTGTTCTGGTTCTGTCCTGGATCTCTTCATGTTTTGTCCTGGTTGTTCTTGTTCTCCTGCCCCGTTCTGCCCTGTCCTGGTCCTGGTCTAGCTCTGTTCTGCCCTGGATTTGTTCTAGTCCTGTCCTGATATGTCCTGTTCTACTTGCCTTCTCTTTTATCCTCATCTCTCTTGTTCAACCTTCCTTTCTATCCCTGTTCTGTTCTGTTCTCTCATTATGGCTTCTAA
>JAGKTI010011645.1:0-23505 GCA_018397915.1 Birgus latro | reverse complement strand
ATGTTCATCAATTAATAATGACTACATCAATCAAGAAAATGTCATAGCTCATGGAATGCAGCCTGTTGTTGTTGGTTTTGTTAGCCTTGGTCTGTCTGGTCAAGCAGACCCATCAACTGCAGGCAAGCAACCGTCCCTGCATGGCCGTCCCGTGCACTGAACCAATGTTCCCTTCCGGCACAGCGCCAAACCACAGCGAGGTTTAGTTCCCGGATGGACGCCGCATTTGCGTCTCTTCACCCAGTTAACAGAAAAACCATACTAGGCTCTACATCACCCCGTCATTTGGTTATATGCCAACCACCCTGCATTAAATGTAATTTCCTGGGTTGTCAGTTTAGAGCCAACGGAAGTGGAAAGAAGAGTAATAAAAAGACGGGAAAGATGGGATAAATAGGAGGGCACAGAAAAAGAATAAAGTCCAGTGAAGAAGTGGGCAGCTCTACATCAAGTGAATGGATGATGGTCGCCACCACCTGCCACATGGAGTCCACCCTGTACATCACATACATAAATTTTTTGGCCTTAGTGACGTATTTCTTCATTCACTGCCACCATAACACACCTGAAACTGACTAATTACCACCCAAAGCTGCACATTTAGGCAGGAAGTCGGAGGGTGACACATATAATTACAGAACAATGATCGTCACGTCAGTCCCTCTTCCCTCCCCCCTATTCTCCCTCCCTTCTTCCCCTCTCCCTTCTCCCTCCCATCCCTCACGTCTCTGCCTCCCTGTATTTGTGTACATGACATAATTGAGGCCCAATTTCCTCGATGAAAGCCTTTATTAGGTTAATGTACGACATTCGCTTGACATCTGTTATTTTTCTACCTCTGGAAGCACACGCCATATTTTCACTCACTATAACTTCGCGGTATTGACAGATATCTTGGGAATTTCGCTAAGCATTTGTAATGTTTTTAACTGTTGTCAAAACTGTGGGAAATCTGTGATGAAAGAGAATAAAATCAGAAAAATGTAATCAAATAAAGAGTCTATATTTCCGCACTTCTCGACTTGGCGCCATTCAGCCCCCTGGTGGCAGCGCGGGGAACTGCTCCTCTTATCCACTTACCACTCGTTACTGTGGCGTCGCTCTAAAAACACCTTCCATAATATTTCGATCAGATTCCCAACGTTACTTATATTTCACGCTGAGCTGGGAAGGGTCGGGTGAGCGCTAAAATCTCAGCTTGGTCCATGGCCTTCTCGAGTTAACAGGGAGAGAATTGGGAAAGATGTCAGACTGCAGCGAGGCTATTATATTTCTGCTTATTTTGTACCACCCAGCTTTAACTGAGCTCAAGATAAACCAGGATATTAAGCTTTCGCACTTTTCACTATTTCCCGCTTTACGTAACCTTGGCGTTCACCCCGCGCCAAAATTCTCGTGGATTTTGGCAACCGGTCTTGGGTTACACTTAAAAGCTTGTGTCAGATAGAATTTGGGAGCGGCGGCAATTTCGGCAACAGAGAAAATGGACTAAAATCACAGGGCAGGATGAGGCCACTCTTCGCTGCTTTATCTGGTCTGTAATAAAGCGCGGGTGAGAGGCGGCGGCAGCTGGAGAGGAGATGGATGCATTTTAAGTGCCGATAATGAAATACAGACGACAGGGCTTCGGCGCGTCATTTCCTTCATTCCCTCTTTCCTTCCTTCCCTCATTCCTTCCTTCTTGCCTGCCTGCCCAACAGTATAATTTGCGACCTGGAATTCACTACTGCGCACCGTGTTCTTGGGGAAGATAGGGACTTAATAAAGATTGATTGTCTGGGTTAATGATCCTTGTGTACTCAGATGCTTTCAAATGTTTTCCTGCACTGCTTAAGGTGAAAAATATGTATACTTTTCCTTCTTTCTGTATCATTTCCTACTCCCCTCGAAGTTGGGCTTCTGTATCATAATAAATATCAAATGGTGTTAATGCCTGTTCGATTTTCAGTTTTTGCGTGTCCAGTGATTACCTATGTGATAGTGCAATATAAATCATACATTTAATTCGTGCAGTTTTAAATATACTTAGCTTGTCAACGCTTTTTGTATTAAACATCAAGGCACTTTATACGGTGTTATATAAATATATTCAGTTGTTTACACAATTTACATAGTTTCTTAGATGAGAATGGAAAACAAATCGTCTACTCTTCTTTATTATACAGTAGTTAATTGTTTTGTCCCCTATGTGTAACGCTTTGATTAGTGTGTGTGTGTGTGTGTGTGTGTGTGTGTGTGTGTGTGTGTGTGTGCTTACCATGCAGTAATAACCCTTTCACAACCAAAATAACGGCTTTTTATACTTACTTCCTATCTGCCCCAAGACGATATAATTATGCTTATAGAAGACCCCGTTTAGTGAAGGGGTTAATGAAAGCTATATACAATCCCTCTCCCTCCCCCAGTTCGGAGATGGGGAGTCCACCAACCACTCACCTGATGTAGTTCTTCCTTCAGATAGCACTACAAGCCAAACGGTTTTTTGCAGACCAGGAAACAATTTACTACGCTGGGTGGTAACCACATAGCCAGATGGACGCCTGGTAGCCTAGTGGGTTTAGGCGCTGATGTGGCATATAAAGGTTCAAAGGTTCACATCAGAGGGCTGGCTGGAATTCATTGCTCACATAATACCACTCAGGAATAGGCATCTGGTATCGTCTGAAGTGTTTGAATTAAGTAGCCTAGCCCCGGACACCTACGCTCTTGCTGGACCAATAAAAGACATTGTCATTAGTACTGTTATTATCATTATTATTATTATTATTATTATCATCCATCTATTCATCCATCATCCAATCCTACGTTGCCCCATAAGGAGCGTAGGAGCCCGGGGTTAGGCAAGTTGGTCCTGACATTCAAGATAAAAGTGACCAATCTCACTCATCGCTGAGTGGCATTACTTGAGCAATAAACCCCAACCATCCCTTGGATATAAATCTTCACCGGCTCAATCCGACTGGAGCGCCGTAATTACCCACTAAACCACCAGGCGCCATAATATGGTTATATGGTTACCACCCAGCGTAGTAAATGGTTTCCTGGTGTACAGAAAATCATTCGGCTTGTCACTGTGTAGAGTCACCCACAGGCAGAAAGAACAGGAACGAATGAAGAAAAGAAAGAAGAGGGAGTGTAAGGTCACCCGTAGGCAGAAGGGCGAGGAAAGAATGAAATAAAGAACAAGTAAAGAGAAGGAAGGAAAGGAGGGAGAAGAGGAAAGGGCAGACACCCGAGAGCAGCACTACATCGAATGAGTGGATGGTGACCGCCCCCATTTATTACAACAACAACAACAACAACAACAACAACAACAACAACAACCACTACTACTACTAACACCATCACCACCACCAGTTATTATTATTATTACTTATCATCATCACCATAATCACCATCATCATCACCATCATCATCAATGTCACTTACTATCATTATTATATATACTGTAACCGTAAAGCATCATCATTTATCATATCCTCATTTCAAGTTCCCCAGTTACCCTTCCTCTTCTATAGTTAATCTTTGTTCAGGCCAACACCACACCATTCCAACCACATGCAGACATTTTTACCAGTCAAAGACCTACTCCTGTGAATTTCCTGAATCTCTCTCTCTCTCTCTCTCATTACTGGATCCGAATCCAGATGATTTTATTCAGCTGATGGAAATACTTATACTTTAATTCCCCACGCCCCACTCCCAACAGCTTCCCTTACCTCCTTCATCCCCCATCCTCTCCCCCCACAACCCCCTACCTCTTCCTCCCTCACCCCCCCTCCCACCCCACCCTCCATCCCTCAAAGGCAGGGGTCTGCAACCTACGGCCCGCGGGTCTGACTCGGCCAGTAAACCTAATCTTACCGGCCTGCATATTTCCAAGCAGCCCTAGTGGGATAGGTTTTGTGTAATTGCACCCAATAATTTTGCCTGGGGAACACACTGCTCATATTGTCGAGAAAAACTTATGGTTAGTTTTGAAACTAAGGGCCGAGCATCGTTCCTGGCTGAGGGTTCCTGGTGGTGAGACGAGTATGCATACCGAACGGAAATATGTGACCGGCCCGCCTGTATGCTCCACAGATTCAGAAAAATATTCCCGTTTCTCAATTACTCAGCAGGGGAAAAACCTGGCTGTTAATCACTATGGCAACACTAGTTAGTCTGTTGGAAGAAAGTGTGTATTCCAACAGACCTCAGCTCAGATTAGGAGGCTATGACCAGTATTGCCACTCACCAAAACAGAAAAAAAGATTGCCTAAAAAAAAAAAACATTGAAAAACTACTAGGTCCAAATTAACACTAATAATAGGGGTTGATTCTATTAAAAAACATGGCCGACATTGATATTAATGTTACCTTTAGTAAGTGGGGAAGAAATCATTGAAGGAAGACCTGCAGGGGCTCCTCAGCTTCACCGCTGGCAATATCGGGCTCCCAAGAGTGCAGAGTTGCTTCTTCACTGTGGCTGGTCCTCTCTGTGTGACACTGATGGAACTGCCGGTTTTGACGTCACTGACGAGTACAGAGGAAGGTTCCCACTCATAACAGGCGACTTCTTGGCGTGGGATGGCTTGTTTAGCGAGTAACCAGTCTGCAACTGTATTAGCTTTTAGCCTGTTTGCTTCCTTTGTTTTTATATTAACTTGCGTGAATACTCTCTCTACACAGGCAGAGGAATGGGGTAATGCCAGAGGGCCACACATCAATTTTGAGAGCACATCAAATTTCTCACGATTGTTACCATCTCTGATAGTTCGTAGATCTTGCCAGAAAGAGGTTGCCTTGTAGCTTAAGCTTTTCAAACTTTCTTTGGAATAAAGCAAGTCTTGCCATTGATCTTCCAACACATCCAAGTCTTCTTTAACGAGACGTGAAAAGTATGATGCAAGTTGAACAACTGACTCCACACTTCATTGCTTCTCTGGGCTCTGTAACCCGCAGCTTTGCAAGTATACAATCTTCCTCAAAAGGAAATCTTTTTTTCAATTGGCTACATAGTTTCACCAGAAAAGTTTGACAGTCTAGCAAGAATCTTTACTTCTTTATCTGGTGGCGGTTCTTTCTCTAGCAATGCCTGACACCGCCCAACTTAAGTTTATGTTATCTAGGCTCTTGTACTGAGAACTGTCACAAGGATCAACAGTTGCAAGTGTCTTGGAAAGAACCACTTCTTCTCGAACAAACATAGCTAGTAGACTCTTGTACTCATCAGCAATGGTAGCACAAGGTTCCGAGCCTAAAATATTGAGACTGGAATTCTAGGTTCATCTTATCTACTTTTCCAAGGACATAATTAAAAAACAGAAGCATGAGTTTAGTTCCACGGTTGACTATGGTTTTGTAGATATCTCCTGCCCCATCTACTTTCACAGACTCCGTTTTCATTTCTTACTGAAAAAAACAGCTGTAGGGCATCCACTGCTCCAGTATCCGGGCGATAACTTGACCTCTTGAAAGCCACCGCGTCTGAGACAGCTTTAACATCTTGTGTTTTGGAGTCCACAATATCTTGAATTAGCTTAAACTGATGCTGACGTTTACTGCTACGTGCTAAATAGCAGCAGACGTCTCTTAAAAACTGTTCCAAGAATGAAGGCAAGTAAGAAGAGGCATGGCTTGCACAAAGCGAGAATGAATGGCACGGGCATCCTAATACAAAAACTGATGGCACATCTCTTTTCAGAAAAGCCTGGAATCCACTGTTTAGGCCTAGCATAGCTGAGCAATTGTCGCTCGAAAATCCAGTAATGTTACTAAGAGGTATATGCTTGCTTGAGAGCAACTCCTTGACGGCTTTATATAGGCCTTCACCACTTGCATCTTCGACCTCCACAATGTCGAATAATGCATCAGTCACTTTACCCCTCTTCTGGTCATAATACCTAACCATTACTGCTAGGATCTGGGATACAGATATGTCCGTACTCTCGTCAATGAGTAATGAAAACACATTTTCGCTGCATACTCTGGCTATTAAATCTCGTTCCTCATGTGCAATTCCATCTCTCATCACGTACACTGCTTTAGTCTTTTTCAAGGTCATATTTTGCGCTATTTCACATTCTGGAAACATATTCCTTACCACTTGCATCAGGTGGTCTGCGTGATGAAATGGTGTCCCATGTTCTGCCATGAATGCAGAAAGCAAAAGTTCAGCTCTACTTTACTCTGCATATCTTCTTGTTCAGTTTTTTTCTTTACAAACTGATCTATTATTACGGCACCTTTCTTTGCTTTCAAGTTTTTCACATGTTTTGAGGATAACTTATGGTTCAGAAGCCTGGATCTGTTACAATATTTTAGCTTTGTGTCACATACACTGCAAATTGCAATATATATTTGTCTTTGGGGTCAGCTTTAAGCCAGTCCAATTCCACATCCGTTAGCCATTCTTGCCGAAAAGATTGTTGGAACCACACTGGCTTTTTTCCTTGGTGGTGTACTGGCCGTCCCACTGCCACTAGGTAGTACTTCCTCACTGTCACTCATTGCTGACGTACTAATATCTTCAGCTAATTACAATTAGGCAACAAAATAAAATGATGAGCAGACGTAAATTTCAACGTGTCACCACTTACGCGCCTATGTGCTTACTGGATCTCCATGCCTGAGGGAGGGGCCGAAGGCAAACAAGAGAAGGGAGGTACAGGATTGCCAGGTAGGTAAATATTTTATGCCATTCACACACTATTTTTATGACATTTTCCATTTTTTCCGTTAAAAAAAATCGAATACTTACAGCAAATTGCTTTTTTTTTTTTTTTTAGATATTTATGGCAAAAAATGGCATAAATGACAAGATTTGGCAACTGAGGACATGAAAGCTGCCCCACACGAACTCGCAGGAACACGACTTGTCCACTGAACTGCATGTGCCGAGGGGGGGGGGACCGTCGTAAACGAACTCACTCTCGAGGACTTCTGCTCACACTCACAGGAGTGGGAGTTATGGGGTATATCCATGCTTTCAAGATTTTGTGTTTGAAATTTCGACTACAGTTTGTCCTAGTTTCCTAAATTTCCAGAAAAAACTAGATATCAGTGATTTCAGGAAAAAATCGCCAAGATGCCAAGGTCGGGGCCGAAAACCCAAGACCAAGTAAAAAAAAAAAAAGCCAAGGAGTGGCAACCCTGGCTATGACGTGCCAGCGCTCAGTGACCCAGCACTGCCAGATGTGCAAAAATTATTGCCCAGTACGATACTTTGGCCTCGGCGATAAACGATAACATGCATGCGACATATTTAATAACTAATGAGTATTTAAAAGAAATGCCTTTATTTAAGTTGCTGCGAAAATTTTGCTCAAAAAACTATAATTTAAAAATGCTGCTCCCCCCCCCCCTCCCAACAAGACAATATTGGAGCCCTTCCATGCTAGTGAGGATAGGTGGGTGTTGTCCGTCAGCAGGCTTGGGTACGCAATTTGCTTCAGTCTTTGCTATGTTGTTTTGTTTCCTATGTTCCTTTTTATACCTCCGCCAAGTTGGAGGTTATGTATTTTGTCTGTTTGTGTACACGATATCTCCAAAAGCTCTCAATGAATTTCAATGAAATTTTCTGGAAGAATGGGTCATGGACCAAGAAAGAAGTGATTAAATTTGGGGGCTGATCCGGATCAGGATCCTGTGTATAATATCTCCAAAAGTTCTCAATGGGAAGAGTGGGCCAAGGGTCCACGAACAATTGAATGAATTTGGGGGCGGATCCGAATCCCACGTATTCTACACAGTATCTCCACGGATCCGGATCCGGATCTCTTTAAATGGAAATGGCACTGGTGGAGGAAGGCTGTCACTGAGTGCTTCCTAGTTTCCTATGTTGTTTCTAGTTGTTATGTTTTTCCTTGCTGTGTTGTACTATTTTACTTTGTACTCCATAAATATGTGTTTTGACAATATGCTTAATTTCTGCTTTCTATGTTTTCATCAAAACAAGGCAACAAAACGAAGGAAGGTGAATTCTGAATGTCCAGTGTTCCAAGAAATATGGACAATGCAGTATTTCTTTGTCGAACACAGCCGCTAACCAGTGTGCATCACTTGTCATGAATCTGTAGCTGTCAGCAAGGAGTTTAATTTGATGCGCCACTATGAGACAAAAAATAAGAAACGTAGTGAGTTAGCTGGACAGATAAGAAAAGACAAAACTGCTATGATGACACCAAATTTGGAAGAGCAGTTCTCAATATTAACCAAACAAGCCGCAGAGTTAGAGAGAGGTACAGGTGCCAGTTATAAAGGAAGTTCACTAATTCCCGGAAATATCTTTCTGGAATAATGTTGATGAGTGTTTGCAGAGTTTTGGAGCGAATGCGAATGTGGTAATGATGGGGGGATCTGAATGCTAGAGTGGGAAATGTAGCAGTTGAAAGTGTAGTTGGTATGCATGTTGTGCCTGGGAGAAATGAAAATGGGGAACGAATGATAGGTGTGTGTGTTGAGCGAGAGATGGTGATTGGGAATACCTTGTTTGAGAAGAAAGATATTTATAAGTATACATGGGTGAGACAGGAGGGTGGAAGGGTTGTTGACAGAGCATTGATGGACTATGTGGTTGTTTCCAGGAATGTAATAGGAAGATTGTTGGATGTGAGAGTTTTGAGAGGGGAGGGTGGAGGTATGTCTGACCACTACCTGGTGGAGGGAAAGTTGAGAGTAGGTAAGAGATGGGTGAGAGCTAGGAGAGTTAGGTGTGGCAGGGAGGTTTTGAAAGTGAGTGAGTTGGATAAAAGAGAGTAAATAATAGAGTATCAGGAGAAATTGAGAGATCAGTGGTACGCAGTGAAAGATCAGGAGAGTGGCAATGTGGAGGAGGAATGGCAGTTGTTTAAGAGTGCTGTGGTGGGGCATGCGGAGGAGGTGTGTGGTGTGAGACGAGTGGGTGGTGGTGTAAGAAGGGGAAGTGAATGGTGGTGCGAGGAAGTAAGTATTAAGTATGGCTGTGGCTGAAAAGAGACGTGCAAATGAAGTGTGGTTGCAGAGGAAGGATGAGGTGTCATATGAGAGGTATAAGGAAAAGAGGAATAGGGTGAGAAGTGCTGTGCGTGATGCTAAAGCGGCAGCAGATGAGAGGTGGGGTAGGCGGTTGACTGAGAATTTTCAATAGAAGAAAATGTTTTGGAAGGAGGTGAGCGAAAGGGAGAGTCTGGGAAGGAAGAGCGAGTAAAAGCAGAGGATGGAAGGATGTTAACTGAGATGGATGCAGTAAGGAAGAGATGGGCAGAGTATTTTGAAAGATTGTTAAATGTAGAGGAGGAAAGGGAGGCTGAGATTGTGGCAGATGGAAGGGTGCAAGGAATGAATGTATTGGGAGAGTTGAATGATTCTTTTGATCACGATGGAGGAAGTGCAAGAGGCAGTAAAGCAGATGAAAACAAGGAAAGCTGCAGGTATGGATGGGTGTGCTGTGGAATGCCTGAAAGGTGGTGGAGCTACTATTGTTGACTGGTTAGTAAGATTGTTGAATGTGTGCTTTGTGCAAGGTATGGTGCCAGTTGACTGGGCAAGTGCTTGTGTGGTCCCATCGTATAAAGGTAAAGGTGATAAGTATGAATGTACTAGCTTTAGAGGTATAAGTCTGTTGAGTGTTCTAGGTAAGGTGTATGGTAGAGTGTTAAGAGAGTCAGAGAGGGTACAGAGGGAGTGATTGGTGATGAGCAGTGTGGCTTTAGGAGAGGGGGGGGATGTGTGGATCAGGTGTTTGTTGTGAGCCAGGTGTGTGAAAAGTATTTAGCGAAAGGTAAGGATGTGTTTTGGGCGTTCATAGATTTAGAGAAAGCATATGATAGAACTGATAGGGAGGCTTTGTGGACTGTTTTAAGATTGTATGGGTTTGATGGCAGGTTACTAAAAGGAGTGAAAAGTTTTTATGTAAATAGTAGAGCGTGTGTAAGAGTGGGAAATACTGCGAGTGATTGGTTTCCTGTGAGAGTGGGGCTGCGGCAGGGATGTGTGATGTCGCCTTGGTTGTTTAATATTTATATGGATGATGTTGTAAGGGAGGCGAATGCAAGAGTGTTAGGTGGAGGACTGAGTCTGGTGAATGATGGTAGAGAGTGGAATCTGAAGCAGCTGCTGTTTGCAGATGATACTGCACTGGTGGCTGCTTCAGAGGAGAGATTGAGACAGTTGGTAGAGGAGTTTGGAGGGATGTGTGAAAGGAGGAAATTGAAAATAAATGAGAATAAGAGTAAAGTGATGAAGTGTGCGAGGTTGGTAGATGGTAGGAGGATGAATATAGTTTTGAATGGTGAGTTGCTTGAGGAGGTAGAGTGTTTTAGGTACAGTATTTAGGGTCACATGTTGCTGTGGATGGAAGAATAGATGCAGAAGTGAAGTTTAGAATGAATGAAGCAGGAAAGGTGCTGGGAGGAATGAAAAAAGTGATTAGATGTCGTTCGCTTAGAATGGATGTAAAGAGAAGGCTGTATGAGGGTATTGTGGTACTGACTGCGATATATGGAGTTGAAACATGGAATATGGGTGTAGCAGAGAAGAAAAGTTTGAATGTAATGGAGATGAGGTGTCTGAGGAGTATGTGTGAAGTGATGCGTATGGATCGAGTGAGAAATGATGAAGTGCGAAGGAGAACTGGACTGTTCGGGAGATGGCTGATCGAGTTGAGCAGATGGTGTTGCGATGGTTTGGGCATATGGAGAGAATGGATAATGAGCGATTGGTGAAAAAGATAACTAGATCTGATGTGAGAGGTGTAAGGCTGAGAGGAAGACCACGAATAGGATGGATGGACAGTGTGAAGAGAGCGTTGGATGCGAGAGGGTTGTCTGTTGAGCAAGGAAGAGTGACTGTGCGTGATAGAAATGAATGGAGAGAAATTGTGATTGAATAAATGATGACGCAGCCCTGAGGGGATATTCTCCTGCATTTTGTCTGATCAGCTGATCAGGTCAGGTGCAGGTAAGGGGCTGGATCCATTATGATGTAGCAGGGGTAAACCAGCTTTGCTGTCGGGCCCTGCTGCGGATGTCACTGACTGCACAGCGTTGTTGACCCTCGTGCGGTGTGGTGCGGTGAGGATCTGTCCCTTCTCCCCTTTGGGGCTAAGATGAGAATGAATGTGTTTGAGTGCATGAGTAAATTGGTAGTGTGTTGACCTGTCTCGGCTACCTCCCTTTTCTTGGGGGAAGCAGCCAAGGTATATAGATAGATAGAATGAAACCATTCACTGAGGGAGAGTTTTTGTCCATATACATATCAGGTAACCATGGGTCTGTCAAACAAGTGAATAAAGAATTCAAGAAAAAATACTTGTGTTTTGTTTAATGAGTTCCTGAATATAAGAAATTTGATGTTTCTACTTTCAAAATATGCGGAATTACATTACCCTCATTCTATATATCTTTAACATAATTAAAAAACTGATAAAGGATTTTTTAAAGACTATCACTATAACAACAGATTACATAATGAGGCTTGAAATGCTGAAGCAGTCTCTGTGATGACCAGCGTTGATACTGTAAAGATGTAACCCCGAACACTGCTGCCGTAGCTGGAAGACAGGAGAGTAAATATGGTCCCTCTCCTCAGGTAACAATGGACCCGACCGCCCTTATATATGGTGAAAGAGAGCAGAAACAGAGACACTTGGAAGTAACCCCCCCCACCCCACCCCTTGCATGAGCGCGGCAACTTAGGAAGGTAATGAGACAGACAGGCGTCCTAGTCACCTAGAAGTTACTGAACCAGCAAACGGAATAGACGGCCCGGGACTGAGACCAACGGTTACCCAGTTTGGATGGAGTGTCTGATGGCCGTACAAAGTATTCAGTTTAATTTTAGGAAAAATACTTTGAATAAATGTTATTCTTACTAAAATGTTTTCTTATATATATTCATCTTCATTTTCATATTATTATTATTATTATTATTATTATTATTATTATTATTATTATTATTATTATTATTATATTATCATCATCATTATTATTATCATTACTGTTATTATTATTACTGGAGGAGGGGGGTGTAGCCTTCAACAGGTTCAAAGCATCTGTCTCGCCAGCTGAGTAACAGAGCAGTTCCGCCCCCCAGTCCATCAAAGGCTGCCGACCCCTGCACCCTCGTCCTTTACTTCCTTTCCCTTCCCACACCTCATCTCCTCCCATTCCCTCACCCCCCTCACCCTCCATCCTGTCTCCCTTCCTTCCTATCCCTTAACTCACCCTTCACCCCTTTCCCCTCTCTCCTTTTTCTTTTTTTATGCAAGGAAGAAGGAACCAAGGGCCAGGGACCTGCAAATTGTCCCTCCAAGACAAGACAAAAACAAGATAACAGAGAGCCAAATTCAAGATCCATTCATTTCGAGATGTCCGGACACACTGCGTTTGAAAGACTGTATGCATCTGTCAACTCTGGAAATGTCTCCCTCTGAATAGACAGAGGGAGACAGTACCAGAGTTGACCTGCTGCATACATGATGGACTGGGAGTAACGGTTAACTCTTCCATTAGAGAGTTAGACAGAAAAGGAAGAAAGTTTGTTGCTAGACGGGTGCTACGTGCCGCCGTAGTGGTGGAGGGATGCAAGCAGACTGTTCAGAGGAGCAGTGGCCACTGAAGTAGCGATAGAAAAGAGATAAAGATGCAACAGTGTAGCGAAGAGACAAAGGTTGAAGGGAGCCAGTAAGAGGAGGAGAGTTAATGAGACGAAAAGCCATTGACTCCACCCTATTGAGAAAAGCTATGTGAGGAGAGCTTCCCCACACATGAGAGTTGTACTCTACACAGGGGCGAATAAAGCCCTTGTATAAAGTCAACAACTGTGCAGGGCTAAACAAGTATGGAGTCGGCTTAGCACAGCTGATCTCTTGGAAGCAGATTTTACAAGAGAGGTTATATGTTCTTTCCAAGATAAATCCCGAGAGAATGAAACCCCAAGTATGTTTAAAGATGATGCAGGATTGAGCTGGATGTTGTTAAAAAATAGAGGGTACTCCTCTGGATGATTTTGTCGGTTTGACAGATGAAAGAACTGAGTTTTTGGTGCACTGAAAACAAGGTAATTTTTACCCCAATCAGAGATATGAGCCAAGTCAGACATTAGGTGTACCATAGCCTCATCCCTTGTTTGTTGAAGCAACTGCTGAGATGGACACTGCGGGAACCGAATGGAAATGTGAAGGATGGAATCATCAGCGTACGAGTGAATAAGGTTAAATGTACAGCTTAGAAGGTCACTGATAAATAAAGGGAAGAGATTTGGTGATAGGACAGAGCCCTGAGGAACACTTCTGTTGATAGCTCTAGAAGAACGATGGCCGTCTACAGCAGCAGCTATAGAACGACCAGAAAGGAAGCTGTAGATGAAGGCACAGTTAGAAGGATAGAAACCGTAAGAGGGCAGTTTGGAAGTTAAAGATTTATACCAGACTCGGTCGAAAGCCTTTGAGATGTCAAGTGCAATGGCAAAGCTATCGCCAGAGTCGTGTGTGTGTGTGTGTGTGTGCGCGTGCGTGCGTGCGTGAATGTGTGTGTGTGTGTGTGTGTGTGTTTGTGTGTGTGTGTCTGTCTGTGTGTGAGCGAGTGACGCAATCCTGCATTATCACTGAACATACTTGGGGCTTCATTTTCTCGGGTTTTATCATTGAAAAATCATATTACCCCTCTTGTAAAATCTGCTTCCAACAGATTCGGTGTGCTAAGCCGACTCAGTTCCTTCTTTACCCCAGCACAGTTGTTGACTTTGTACACTGGTTTTATTCGCCCCTGTGTTCATGTGTGGGGAGGCTCCCCACATACAGCTCTTCTCCATAGGGTGGAGTGAAAGGCTTTTCGTCTCATTAACTCCCCTCCTCTTACTGTCTCCCTTCAACCTCTGTCTCTTCGCTGCCCTGTTGCAGCTTTATCTCTTTTCTATCGCAACTTCAATGGCCACTGCTACTCTGAACAGTCTGCTTGCATCCCTCCACCTCTACGACAGGCACGTAGTACCCGTCTAGCAACAAACTCTCATTCCTTTTCTGTCCAACCCCCTAATGCAAGAGTTAACCGTTACTCCCAGTCCTTGTCAACCGATACTCTATGTAACTGGTCAACTCTGAAACTGTCTTCCTCTGTCTTTCCCACTGCCTATGATCTCCAGTCTTTTAAGCACAATATGCCCAGATGTGTGGAGATGAACGGCTTCTGATATTAACTTTTCAATGTTCTTTAGCGGGAGGAAGCTTAACTGATATTGAGGATGTGATTCATGTTAACTGCATCGAATTATAGACTCTGATGATGATGATGATGATGATGATGATGATGCTTTGATAATACTCTCAATTTTTTTGTTTCTGTTCCCTGTATTTTGAGATATTTAATAATGATGATGATGATGATGATGATACTGATGATGATGATTATAATGACGATGATGACGGTGAAAGTAAAAACGAATACTGCTACGGTGGTGGTGATGATGATGATGCATCACGTAATGAGGTGAGAGAGAGAGAGAGAGAGAGAGAGAGAGAGAGAGAGAGAGAGAGAGAGAGAGAGAGAGAGAGAGAGAGAGAGAGAGAGAGAGCATTTACTCATACATAACCTAGAATATTGAACACACACACACACACACACACACACACACACACACACACACACACACACACACACACACACAGGGTATCAAATAAAACACGGTATACAAACTCACCACCTTTATAACACTGGCCATATAACAAACAGGCATCGTCACCACAGCTCCTCGGGCCGTATCCTCCTGGGCTTGGCAGGCTCCCTTAGCACCTATTTCTAAGCGAATTATTCTGAAGAGTACACCTCCGTATTATGTTATTTAGATATGCTTCAAACAGCCACAGATCGCGTCAATAATGGACTGAGTTATATCAAAGTGTCACATGCAGAATACGCTGGTTACGAGGAGCTACTAGTTGTTGTTGTTGTTGCCTAACCACGGTCTGTCTGCAGGAGCTGACTCGTCGACCTCAGGTAAGAAACTGCTTCTGTGGGGCCGTCCTACAAGTACAGCACAATACATACACCGTGTAGGGATCCGGCGCCCCCTTATGGTAAACAGTTCTCACTAGGATCGGACCAGTATCCTTCCTCACGACGAGGTGCGAGGAAATATGAGGAGGCTTGGCTCCACGCCGCGGCTGCTCCACTCTGGGTGTAAATCGCCACCACCTGCAGGCTTCTCGTCAGGGCCAGAGGTGTAGGCAAGCTTCCTAAAGTCATAACAGTAGGACCTCTGGCATCTCTTCCTTACCAGTGTTTCTGCATATATGACACCTTTCCTTAGTCACTGCCAGGACGTCTTTTTCCTTCTTTGTTCATTCTTGCTTCCTCCTGACGATATTACTTAGAAAAGACCTCACGTACAAAGACCATAACAACCTCTCCAGTTAGGAAAGTCCACCTTAGAATAAAATCGTGTGGAGGCAGCAAAAATAAGCTAAAGAGAAGACGTCAGCGTACGAAAGGGACTGACAGGTCACTCCTTCACACAGTACATTATTGTCTTTCTGCATTTTAACTGAGCAAACAGTATTCATAGCAAAACCGAAAACAATGTATATATATCATTGAGGAAAATATTACTGTGTTCTGTTCAGTAACGTATTATATATTTCATTCTTGGTATATGAGAGGAGGGCCTTCACGCGGTGACACTGATACACCTGGGCTATGGAGCAGCTGTCCGAGTATACAGCTGTCCTTCGCCTTCCTCCCTATCCCTCAGATGAATGATGGTGGACTGCAGGGGGAAACTTGAGCCTGCAGTCCACTGGGTTCACATTTCAGACGAACCTGGAGCTACAACAACACAACCTGCCATATCCAGATGGTTCTATGCAGTTCAAGGGAGCCTTCGAGACTAGGAGGGTGAGACCTAGCCATCACTAACCCTTCCACCATAAACACTAATTCCAAACAACGGTGGTGAGGTATAGTTTTCAATGACCACTTCACTACGAAAGGTCTCCCAGAAAATTAATAAAATCGTCTGGAGGCAGCAAGAACAGACCACCGGAAAATGACCTCTGGTTTAAGAATTACTTGTATTCGTAGCCCCAGGTTCATCTGAAACGTGAACCCGGTGGACTGCAGGCTTAAGCTGATATTCTGCGGATCACTCTCTTCCCTTCGGAGGATAAAGAGGGAGTGAGGAACGTTTGCACAGCCAGGCAGAAGAGCGACCATGTTCCTGGTTATATCCATGCCACCGCGTGAAGGGGTCCCTCGGGCTGAAGGCCTAGAAGTGCAAGATGTAAAAATAATAATAAAAATAAAAATAATAATAATAATAATAATAACCAGCTCACAAGGTGCGGCTCGAGGCTGGGGCGACATCAGCAGCCGAGTGTGACGGTACATGTGTCCTTATCTGCTATACAGGCGATATACAAATATACAACGGTACAAAATATCTCCACTACTATTTCAAAGACTACAGTATGGCACACATGGAGAGCTGTATTCTAGGTGACACAGGAAGCCTCGCTGCACCTTTCCCTTAGCGATTTGTTTTAGCATATCACACCTTGAGCGCTCTCTTGGACGCCGCTTCTTCCGTGTTGATATCCACATAGTTTGCATCAATGACATACACGATTTTGCTAAGTTATAAATGTCCAGGATAAATCGCTTGGGAAAAGGTGTCACGAAATCTCCTCAGTCACTTAAAATGCGCCCTTTAGACCCCGTGTTGTATGCATAGGCGCCACTGATAACCCCTTCACTACGAGACCCATCCCCCTAGCCGAATAAAACCCTTTGACGGTAGCCCTGTGAGAGGGGTCTAGGCAAGGCTACGGAAGTCCTGATCATTTAATAGATAGATAGATAGACAGGTAGATAGATAGATAGACGGATAGACAAAGGAAGGCCTAGTTGTGACGGTCAGCGGAATTTCTTGGGTACGTTTGTCAGGAGTCTTTTATTTATTCATTTATTTATTTATTTTTCTTTCCGGCACCCCATGGATTCGAATCACAGCGCGTTAACCCCTTCACACCTATGGCGTTGTTTTCTTGTCATATTCTTCCCACCTGCAGACGATTTTGTTCAACGCAGGAGCATTTGAATTAGCGAGGGGGGTTAATCTAGAGTTTAGCCTTGTCAGTTGGAAGCACCTCTCCCACGCTGAGTAAAATCGTCTGGAGAGAGAGAGAGAGAGAGAGAGAGAGAGAGAGAGAGAGAGAGAGAGGGAGGGAAGGAGCGAATAATAAACATGAGGACAATGGTATGTCATGGATACGTTGTCTAATTTTTTTTTTTTTTCCAGTCTGGGCCACCCCTTACAGGATGCAGCGTCCGGCATCAGTTAGTAATCACACGGAGCAACAAATCCGAATCGCCTGACCTGAGCGAAATCTCCATCCAGGTACAGCTGCGGGCGGTGACTTTCTTCCCCGTTTTAGTCCAACAATTTTGACACTCTTACGTGGTCTTCTGAAAAGCTTAGTGGCCTCCGAAGATCGTATCACTGGGTCTCTAAAGTCTTCGTTCACTGCCTCCCTAAGCATCGTAATGAAGATCTGTTTGAATGTATGAAATTGTATACTCAAGGAATCAGTTATCTACCCAGTTCGTCTCAAAATTATTTAACACAAGCGAATCCTCACAAACTTTAATCATCTAAATCCGGTGACGTATTTATGCTTATTTTTCTCTCGCTGCTGCTACCTGTCAGATTTATTCAGTTTAGGATACACTTTTTGAACTGGCGTGGGTAAATGAATGGTCTTGATCACCTCTGACGGCACTAGAGTTGAGCGAGATATTTGAATGGGGTAAAGCTGTTCTCTCTGAAGATCGGAACGTGGGATTCGGCGCTGCTGGCAAAGAAGTTGAGCTAAGAACGTCATAAGTAAGCTTCTTCCATATTTCACGTAGCATATTTAAACAACTTTATTTATTTATTTATTTATTTATTTATCTTTATTGTGGGTAGACTCGCTTGATATGACTCGACTCGGCTAGAATCGAATCATCTTGCAGAGTTTCAAAATGATTGGTCGACTCTAAGTGTTTCTGGGTAAAACTGGTGTTCATGTTTTTTTCCCCTTATACCATACGGAAATTCTGACCTGATGGTGGTTGAAATCCGCGCCGAATACCCATAAAATAGAATGAAAAAAAAAAAAAAAAGTCACCGGAGTCTGTTCTGGTGGTTCGATTTTCGCGCCATGTGGTCACCAAGACAAAGGGAAATAACTCGTTCCCCTAAAGACACTCAAACGCTTTCATTTCGTTGTTTAAAATTATTGCATAGTACGGTTCCTTTGTAATTCGGGGTCCCTAAAAATACATAGCAGAAAATACAAAATCAGCAGCTGTCATGTCACGCTGTAGTCATGTCAATATAGCCCCGTATTCTCGTAGGTCAAGAAAGCTCCCTAACACCTTTCCCTAAGCGATTCATTTGCCTATTACACCTTCTTGTCCTTTTCCGTGGTATATAAATCCTTCAAACATCGCAATATTCTACATTAATGACGTACAAAAGGATATTAACCAGTCATAGCTAAAAATAAATCGCTGAGGAGGATTCGCTAGGGAACCTCCTTACCTTTCGAGAATTCACAGGGCATACTCGTACTCCATCTCAGGCACTCACTCGATTTACTGCAGAACAAAAGGTTAACAGTGAATATAGGTGGGTAATTAATAACACAGGTGGGTAATTAGCAAACCAGGTGGGTAATTGGTGTGACTTAAAGTACCTAAAAATAATCACTTAAGTTTTCATAGTATACCTTATGGATACGGTATCAGTATATACTCTAATGTTAAAGGAGTCTTTTACGCACGCGCACACACACACACACACACACACACACACCCATTTATGGACACAAAGTAAAGGCTTCTAAATTTACACCTTATTTCACACACACACACACACACACACACACACACACACACACACACACACACACACACACACACACACACACACACACACTCACACACACAGCTCAGTAACTCTCTCCTCACCAGTTCAATCTTGGGTCTGAACAACACGCTTGCTTTACCACTGCCATATTGACTAGCGTTTACTGGGGGTGGGAGTGGGGGGGACTTCTTCAAATTCTGTTCACTGTGGCTCCATCTGTCTTGAAATAAATGACAAACAATTTAACTTTTTAGCTACAGCGAGTTTTTTTTTTTTTATCAGCTGAAGAGGATCGTCCCTGGAAAACTGTAATATTGCTGGTACTTAATTCTCAGTCAAAAACTTCAAATGATTGTTACGTTACAGAACTATGATGAAAACTCTAACTCTTGGGACATAATCTACGGTCAGTGTGATTCAGACAACTCCATTAGTTTTCCTTTTTTTTCCATTTTTCATTTCACGGTTCGAGTATGAGGCTTGCTGAGATGGCCCAACACATTGCGGTGATACTGTTGCATCTGAATTTGTATTGCGTGAGGTTAGGTGAGGTTGGCTTTGCTTTGATTTTAGCTCTGGTTCAAGTTAGATTAGATAGGGGTTAGGCAGCATCAGGGGAAGTTAGATATGGGTGTCTTTACTGTGTATGATACTTCGAGAATAGTATTAAAAATTTACTAAGAAATACTGTTGATCTTGACTTTCAGGTTGCTTGGGTATGTGTAACTCTCCTCTTGACACCTCCATCACCAACACCGCGTCGTAGGGGAGTCTTGTGCTGGAGATGGAGAGGGATTCACGTGTCTTGCAGGTGTGTAGAGCCCTCGGAGACAGGTGGCAGGTGTTGGGATAGATGAGGAAGGAGGCAGGTGTATCGGAAGGTACAGGTTTGTGAGGAGGCACATGTTGGAGGAAGCAAGTGCGTGTGGAACTACAGGTGTGTGGGTGGGTGTGGAGGCAGGTATGTTTTGAGGAAGGTGTGTGTGGTAACTGTATGTGGTGGCAGAGGTGTATGGATACAGGTGTGAGGTGAGGCAGGTGTGTGGGTTGGCAGGTATGTGTGGAGGCAGTTCTGTGTGCATACAGGTGTACCACAACCCTGTTATGTCTTGCTCTGTGGTATAAGTAAGTTTATTTACAGAGATCTTACACACAGATGCGCTCCTCACCAAACCGATGCGTTCATCTGTGTGTAACATCTCTGTTACTTACTTATACCACAGCACAACGACTATCATGTCCAACTATGACATAACAGAGTTGTGGTACACAGGTGTAAGATGAGGCAGGTGTGTGGGTTGGCAGGTATGTGTGGAGGCAGGTGTGCTGGGGAAGTATGTGTGTTGGGAGGCAGGAGCGTGTGGTCAGGTGTGATGGGGAGGGAGGTGTGCTGGGGAGGGAGGTGTGATGGGGGCGGGAGGTGTATGTGGATGCAGGTGTGCTGGGAAGGCAGGCGTGTGGGGAAGCAAGTGTGTTGGGAAGCAGGTGTGTGTGGAGGCAAATGTGCATGTGGGCAGGTGTGAAGGTGGAGGTACGTGTGCAGAGAGGCAGGTGTGTGTGCGTGTGTGGAGGTAAGTGTGTGTGTATGTGTGTGTGTGTGTAGAGGTAAGTGTGTGTGGGGGGGGGGCAAGGGGTGATGGGGAGGCAGATGAGTGAGGGGGCAGGTGTGCTGGGGATCTGTACTTAATTAAATGTTAAGCATCTATTAATCCCTCCAAAACAATGACTTCTTTTTTATTCTATTTTTGTTCCCTTCAGACGATTTATATTCAGTTTAGAAGATTTAGAGTTAGAGCAGGATATTCACTAACCCCTTCACTACTACGATACTTTCCTAACCTGTATAAAATCGTGTCCCAGCAATTAGGATAAAAATAATGCTGGTGTCCTCGGATTGAAGAGGTTAATGAAGTAGAAAAAAGCCGCATGAAACTCCAGCAGAACAAATGGAGTAGACCAGGTGAGATGCAATTAAGGACAGGTATGATACTAGTTTGACAAGCACCTGTGTGACTAGAAGGTGTGGGTAAAATAAAAACAATAATAAAAAGTACATTTGGATCCATGACAGGTGGAAAAAAGGCTAAGGAAGGTGTGATGCAGGTGTATGACAGGTGTAGGCCAGGTGTCATGAGGTGTGGATTGGCTTGAGGGAACGTTTGGGGTAGATGTATGACAGGTGTAGGACAAGTGTGTGATAGGACTGAGACAGGTGTGTGGCTGGTGATGAGCAGGTGTAGGACAGGTGTGGTGTAGGTGTTAGGAGGTGCTGATCGAAGTATGGGCAGTGAATTTTAGGTGTATGGCAGATTTATAACTTGTGTGGCAGGTGCAGGGCAAGTGTGGACAGGTATATGACAGATATATGACAGGTGTATGATTCGTGTGGTGTAGGTGGGGTTAATTAGTCATGGCAGTTACTTCAGGTGTATGGCAGGTGTATGACAGGTGTGGCATGGTCTAGGAGTGCACGGTCTGGGTGATACCTTCCTCATCCTCGTTCTGTGCCCTCCTGTACTTCACCCTCTCTCCGAACAACTGCCGATCCTGTGGGTGGACGCAAAGCACAATGAAAAGTATAAGATAAAATATGATGTTATTTCAGACGAAGTACAAGTCTATTATTCCTTGCTGGGAAAAATGTTCTGTGAAGTGCGTGACCTGCTCGTATCCAGTCCTACTTTTTGCTGTAGTGATTAAATCCTTTATTTTCGTTATATTCCCTTATCCAGGAATCTCTCTCTCTCTCTCTCTCTCTCTCTCTTGAATCCGATGAGGCATTTTTCATTTTAGTCCAGCTGGCACCAGACAACTATATTCAGCTTAGGAAGGACCTCTACAAGTGAGGGTGGTGATGAAGGCTTTCCCAACCCCTCTAGTTCGATAAGTCTACCCTAAAGCCATACCAAATCGTCTGGACAAGGCAAGAAATAAACACGTCATCGGATTGAAGGAGCTGCCTGTGGTATGTGGGGGTGTTCACCATCCACACACTCTATGTAGTGCTGCCTTTAGGTGGTTCTACACTGAGTAACAAGCCAAATGGTTTACTATAAGCCAGGAAACCATTAAACACGCTGGTTGGTTGCCATATAACCAAATGACGCCCTGTGGTTTAGTGGGTTGATGTGCTCCAACCAGGAGGTGCCTGAAAGGTGTATATCCGAGGAATGACTTTTATATGCCACTCAGGGGTCAGTGAGGTTGGTCAGTCTCGCCAGAAATTTCGGGATTGAATAGTCTAGTTCTGGGTCCCTGTGCTTGTGATAGGGATGGAAAGGACTGGATTTAATACCTCCACGTGACACACACAGCAAACTACACTTAGCTGCCATCTCTCTCAGAGCTACATGGTTTGGCTGGTCCCTTTCTTTGCCTCCCCTTCCTGGTATTAAACATTACTCGGCTTCTCACCATTCAGTCGCTGCCTCCTACATTTAACCCTTCAGAGCACTTTTCCTTTCGTGCCTAAATGTGATCTGCCAGAGGGGATGAAATTTGCTTTCATTGTTTGTTCCGCTATTTAGCCCCTTACATAGATAAGAGTACATTTCCTAATTTGTTTTTAAAAATGTAGTCATCACCCTACATCTTTTCCTTCCTTCAAATTGCCTACTTTTCCATTAATATCTCCAGTTTCAAATGCATACTGGGTTTGGTGCTTTTCATAACTTCCTCTACAATTTCATATAATTTTCAGCTTCATTATCACAGACTATTGTCGAAGTGTAGACTTGGACTAAGCTCCTTCACGTCTCTCATACTCATGTGTATTATGACCTGGTGCTTGTTTAGGTATTGTATTGTTTTTAATGTTGCCACTTAAGTACTCAGTGGCTAGTAAACCAACACCACGTTCCTTCCTTTTTTTTTTTTTTTTTTTTAATGTGTCCGATTATGGGCATAGGTTTCACAGCCTGTCCCCAAGGCCCAGTAGTCCTCCTGCATACCATACACCTCCACATGCCACCACTTCGGCACTAACACCCACCGTCTATATTGAATACATGCTAGGTCTGTCTCATACAGGACTGGTGTATCGGTATTAGCGGAGGAATTTTTTCAACATGTCGGCGGGTCTCTCGGTAGATCAGTAAAGTCTGTTTTTATGAAATATAAATCCTTAAACTGTTCCCTGTCCTAGCGGGAATTCGAACCTGGGTCCATTACGACTGCAGGCCACCTCTCTACCGATTAAGTCGCGCCTCCCCCTCTTTAGCAAAGTATTGGACCATCATATGATTTTACTAATACGTCGTGTGGTTAGATGGGTTCCTGAACTACCGAAGACCTGTGATGTCTCAATTTACATCTCTCAGATCTTGAAGAAAATAACCAAGTTGGCTTCACCAGCAAGAGTTCGGGCGTTGTATGTACCGAGGTTTATCTTCAGAGTGGCAGTAGTGGTGATAGTGAGCGGAGGAGAGCCTTTCTACAGTGTGTACTATGATATCAAAGCGACATCTGTTCTCCTTCCCTTATTTTGTATCCTTTGTAAGGTTTAGAGGAGAGCTGACACCCCAGTAAAAATAACGATGGAAAGTTTTATGCAGCGGAAGACATTAGCAAGGAACCAGACGAACTGACTGACTGTTTTTATTTTGGGAAGGGGACTGAACCCCAAAGAAAAATTGGGGG